>VXBT01006884.1:1001536-1044248 GCA_013400235.1 Oriolus oriolus
GGTGGTGGCAAAGTCCTGGGAAGTGATGGGAAGAACAACAGTGTGGGATTTGGGAAAAAGGACAGACTGATGGAGCGCTCCTCGCAGTGCTGTTTCTGTCCCAGGAGAGGCCTGGCTGCAGCATGTCCAGTGTCCGGGAAAGGGCAGGGCTCAATGCACAGAGCAACCCTCTGCCCTTCTGGCTCTAAAAGCTGCTTGCTCCTTTTATTTTTGCCCTCGTATTCATCTGCTCCAGTGCCAGCTCACACTGTTCCTGCCCAGCTGTACCCCTGCGGCACAGACCAGAGCAGGGAAAGCCCCATGCTGGGTTCGCTCATCCTCCCTGCCCTGCAGCAGCTCCCTTCGAAAGTTCAAACTTCTGATTTTCCTTTTTTTTTTAGGTGGATTTTACCTACCACCCCCAGCCACACCCAAGAACCCTATTATATCCTGCATTCAGCCCAGCATGTACCAACACGAATCCTGCATTCCCAGCACATCACAAGCTACTCAAGGCAACATTTCACCACAAAGATCCCCCGCTCTGGAACAAATTGGTAAAATAAAGTGAGTTTTCAGCACGCACTAACCATAATGGTGCTGCTTTGAAGGGAAATGTGATCATGCTGTTCCCCGTGGCGGCTATCAGGGATCAATGCCCACAGCCTCTCCTGTTGGACCAGATCGAGCTCTGGAGCCTGGCCTACGGAGAGGGAGCTGCTGGGAGAGCCTGGAGTTACCTCCTCCCTGCCAAAACTTCCTCATCAGAGCCTCTTAAAGCCCAGTGAATGGTCCTACATTGTATGTGAAGCAAGAGAGAAGGCACAGGCTGAGCACATCCAGATTTCTGCAGCTATTTTCCTTCTGCTAAAGCACACCAGGGCATCCATATGGATTATGCCAGTTGCTCTCATCTTTAAGACCTGGGATGTTGGAAATGCAAATGGCAGGAGGTAACATGAATCCTCACGTTTCCAGCAAGCAGAGAGATGACCCAATTTGCATGCTGCAGCTCAAAGTGAATTTTATTAATTTTAAAAGACTTTATCTAGCAGGGGCCTTTTATTCATTTCTGCATGAATTTTGAAATGAAGCAAAGAATGAGGAATGAGCTTCACAGCTTGACATACATAAATACAAATTAGCAAGATTTCAAGCTCAGAGTTTGACCAAAGGGGCCTGATTTTTAAACAGCAATCGAGATTACTTAAAAGATCATATTTTCTACGCTTTTCAGGGTAATGTCAGAGGTCTACCCCAGTTTCCTGCAAGTCTCATTGCACAGCTCTACATTGAAGTGACCAGACCCCGTTAACAACCTGTACCAGGGGCTCCTACTCTTGAGGTTTCTCTCTCCAACACACCTCACACAAGGTGTAGCCAAGATGGAGCTCAGAGCACTGTACCCATCTCTGTCTCTTACATGGCTCCTCTTCCTCCAGAAATGGTATCACTGACATCAAATGACTTGATGTGGTTTGGTACTTACAAGGGCAGGTAGTGATAGGACAAGGGAATGGCTTTAAACCATTGAAAGGGGGCAGATTTAGATTAAATACCTGGAAGAAATCTTTACTGTGGGGATGGTGAGGCCCTGGCACAGATTACCCAGAGAAGCTGTGGCTGCTCCATCCCTGGGAGTGTTCAAGGCCAGGTTGGATGGGGCTTGGAGCAACTTGGTCTAGTGGAAGGTGTCCCTGCCCACGGCAGGGGTGTTGGAACTGGCTGAACTTTAACGTCCCTTCCAATTCAAATTGTCCTGAAACAATGAGGGTTTTTTCACGTCAGCTGTATTTCAGCCTCAGACAGAAATCCTCGTGGGTTTCATCTCTACCGTGAAGAAGCCTCTCAGCCCAAGTTTCACTTTGAAATTGTATTTGAAGTGCAAACCAAAATCCTACTGAGAAAAAAAAAGAAACCAGCCCTTATAATGAAACTTAATACTCACTGCTAGAGGAAAACAAAGAAATAAAAATTCTACAGTGCAACTACAAGCAGCCCTGCCAGGTCCTCCATGGCATACCCAGACACGAGGTGCCTCCCACCAGTGTTTCCCCTCTTCTTGAGCCCGAGCAGAGCCCTGTGGACCTTCACACCTCTCACAACTGTCTCCAGAATGTCTCAGTGCCAGATGAACTGCCCCCAAAGTCAAAACTTTGCTTCTTGCCTTCAGCTCTTCTAGGAGTTACCACCACCAGGTCAAGAAAAATTGGCTTCTAATTAAAAGGCTCTTCAGACAGTAAAAGCAGAGGAAAAGTGCTCTTCTACTTTTGCAATGAACAGCTCTTTATAACTCTTAAAAACTAATTGAAGTATCAAGACGTCATCTTATATTCCCATTAGTGGCCCTCACTAAAGGAGCATCTCCAGAACAGTTCTGAGCAAGCCCTAATTTGCAAATTATACAGCTGTGTTACATATTTTTCCATTGATTATCAGCTTTAAACTAGTCTTCAAAACCATAATGCACAGCAAACCCAGATTACCGTAAAAGAAAAAAAGATACACCAAGAAAAAGCCATGCAGTTAAATTTAAAAAGAAAAGAATCTCATGAGTGACTTCAGAAAAATGTGATGAATGACTTCCCCAGCTGTTTTGTCAACACTTCCATAGTAATTTGGCAAAAGCACAAAATCACTAAGTTTATACTTTCATCAAATGGCCATTAGTGCTGCTGAAATCTCACAGACACGAGACAGTAAGTGCAAGCTCCACATTTCATATTGCACTGTCCACGCACAGTTTGCACGGTCTCATCTTTTCAGGTTAATCATTTGAAAAATATTCTGCCTTCTACCCTGAGGCTTAAATAGGACACTAAGGCTCTGACTTTAAGGGTTTCACATATTAGTTACAAAAAAAAGAAGAGATACCGGTCCTCTCCAATTATACCCCCCAACATGCAATTTATTCCTCATCCATCTATCCCTGTGTTACTAAGACTATGGCAAGCAAATCCCATCTTCCAGTGTGTGCACACATCCTTGATTTACAGAGCTCCAGAGACCATCATCTTTTAAATGACCCTGCAAACATCACATGCTCACAGCAACAGGACATCTCTTCTGACAGCTCAGGAGGTTTCAAAGTGTTTCATGAACCTTCACCACAAAACCCAGTCCTGTTTCTGACCTCTTCCCAATGACAGGAGCACTAAGCTATTAGCTGCTGTTCAACTTTTGACACTATACTGACAAGCCTAAATTTTAAAAAAATAGTGTTTCAAGTTGACATTCAATGCTAATTTTAACTAAATACTACATTTAATTATGAAACCTGTACAATTGGCCTGAGAGGAAACGTAACTCCCAAGCTGCACTACTTTTTGTTGTTTGGCATCTCCAATCCATCAGAGAACTCTCCAAGTTTCCAAATGTTCTTTCTTTTCCACCCATAGTCAAGATCTATGCCTTAAAACCCACCACAGTTTAGAAATACAACAACTAATTTTTCAAATCCTGTCAATAACAGCATTTATAAATGCAAATGTAGGCACACATATACATGCATGTATTTAAACAGACAGAAAGAAATTGTTCCGTTTATGCTGCTCCAACTGAACTTCTGACCCAAACAGCCAATAAAGAGAGCACAAAAAAGAACATTTTCTCAACTGAAAAAACCGCAAACACCAAACCAGGAACATGACTACCATCCAACACTAACAATACTTACAATTCTCTTTTGTGCCTGGGAACAGTATCGTCACTCAGTTTATACGCTCCTTCTGCAGAGATCCAGTGGGAGCAGGGAATATTTTACCAAGAGAGCTTTGTGAGTTTTGGAAAGAGAAGGAGAGTTTGAACAGCAACATTAGTACCTCTTGGTGCACCCAGGAAGGCCATGTATCTCCCAGGAAGGCCACCCCAGTGTTGCCCATGCCCTGAGCGATGGCTGCTCCCATCCTGTGTTGCTGCAGTGGCATCATCCCACCTTCTCCTCTTTCACACAGCTTTGAGATCCATGGGATGGACCACCAAGGACAGTAACAACCATTTCCAACTACAGTCTCTGGGGCCAAAGCAAAAAAAGGGGGGACCAGTATTTAAGAACTTAAGAAAGAGGCAGAGAAGCTGGAGTGCTCCGCATTCCGGAAGAGTGGAAAGCACAGTGGAATGCCCACTGGCTCTTGGTGGACAAGTGGATGTGCCCTGGGGAGGGCTGCACCCACCAAAACTGCACAACTGAACAACAACTCAACACCTGAAGATGTCATAACCAGCTTCTGCTCAAAATGACCCAGCATAAGGATGTACCCTCATCTCCTGTGATTCTGTAATGGCAGTGAAAGCTTTTCCAAATGTTCAAGTGACTATTTTTCAGTGGACTCACTATATTATGGTATAAATATTTGAAAAACTATAAAAACAAATCATCAAAACCGCAGAGGTTTGAGCTGTGTAACTATAAAGACAATTTTGTACTACTGGCAGCCCAAAGTGCAGCATCCAGCAGAGCTACTCCACCTCCTCCTTGAACACCAGCAAACTCAGAATCTTCTCAGAAACATTTGCCAAGAGTTTTAGTAAGTGTGAAGGTGTCAAACTTCATTTACACAAAAGCATTTCTCCTCAGCCTTGTGAATCATTGTTGCTCCCTTTGCAGGGTTGGAAATGTCCTGCAGCCAGCACTGTGACAGAGAAAGGAAACCTGGAACAGATGCACAACAGGTAAGGCTGATGTTCACCTACATTTGTTACAATGCAAGTCAGTGACTGACAGAAATAGTCCCAGACTTTGCACATTTGAGAACATTTCACCACTTTCCAATTAAAATTCTGACCTTGCTTGAACTGTTGTATCTCTACAGAAACAATCTCCTTTTACAGTAATATTTAAAAATACTAAATAAAAGAATCCTGAACTGTTTTGCTAAGGAGAAAGTTGCTTAGTCAAGACTGAACAGTGGACTGGAAACACAATTGGAGCCGAAAGGGCAGCAACACCACCTCCCAGGAGATGGAATCTGTTTGCAAAAGCCTTCAAAGCACTGAATTCAGTTGAGAAGATAAATCAATAAATAAAACCATGCTGTTGTAACAGTAATAAATAGACACTGATGACAGTTCAGCTAGGACCTCAGAGTGTCCACCTCTGGCCCAGTTTCAACTGAAAATCTGGAGGACCTATATTTTAAGGAAAGATTACCCAGAATTGTCACGAAAATAGAAAACCCAAGAGGCTTTGACCTCTGTTAACAATCTATCATCTAACCTACATGAAAGCTGCACTCTAAGTTGATAGCTTGGCTCTGTATCACTCACAGGCCCAAACTGAACACCGGAGACAGCGACAATTTGGGTAATTCTGCCACCACACCCAGAAAACACTACAGCGAGCTGAATCTAGAGGCCAGCGTGAACCAAGGGTTGGCTTTTGGTGCCAGGAAGAGCTGGGAGGCGCAAGGCAAAATTCCCCCCCGCAAACAGCTCTCATAAAAGAACTTTCCACTATTGGAAACTATTCTGTCCAGGGCAACAAGCACCTCCCCTGCAACAGAGCAGCACGGGCATGCACTTGGCTTCATAATTTATTCCACGAAAAGGGTTACCAGGGATGTAGTCATCATCTTCTATAAACATTTCGGGAGCAAAGCACACATGTGATCTCAGAGCAAGTGCTAGAGGAGAGGGAAGAGTGGAAACCACGTAAGAGTAATCAATTAATCTTATGTTCTCAATTTGGTTCATCATGAAGAGCAGGGAGGTTTAAACACCTGTGTCTTCTCAGAAAAATGTTTTATTTCCCTGAGTTGAACTTCTTGTGTTTAGGAGTGATTACAAGAAGCATCTTCTCAATTAGTCACAGCATTAGAAGCCACTTAAAAGTCACTTTCTGTTCTATGAGACTTTTCAAGACAGAGTTATAGCTATTAATAAATAAATTATTACTGGCTACAAAACTGCTATGAGAAGGCTTCAGGACAAATCACTCTAATTTCTTTTAACCTTTAACCAAAAGGACTTTCTTCCAATTCTTTCAGGCTAATACTTTTGATATAGATCAAAGTAGGGCAATAGCAATGTTTCAAAAGTACTTTCGAAATTATTTAGACACACCCCTCCTTGCAACAGATCCTGCAATTTGTATTCTCTACAGTAGTAGCTGACACTGATATATAACACCTCTAAAATATGAACATGCATAGTAAAATACACATCATATTCTTTTTACTTAACAGTGGTAAAACCAATCATCTACTTGTCATTTTCCACCTGCTTCTCAAAAGAAAACAGTGTTTAGTCTATGGACACCTGGCAATGTCTCTGCCAGTGATGTAACAGAGGACTTAAGTTGTACAGCAAACAAAACTGCATTTTCCACCTCTGAAATAGGTTCCACACAGAATGCAACTCAAATCTTTGAACGTCTGGATAAAATTGATAGAATTGTTTTGCTTTGACAAATTCCAGTTCTGGTACATTTAAAACCAATTAGTTTTGAAGCAGTTTACTGGTAACGAAGAGTCGCCACATACAAGGTGTACACTGGCTACACACTTTGCAAACTACAGAAATATTTCTGTCCCAGCCTTCTTTTAGGCCAGGAAAGGGCAGAGCAGTACAGCACGTACACTTGTTTGCTTTTCCATTAACAAGATTCCTTGTGTCACTACAGCTGGCTCTGTCCATGCTGGTGACTGGCAAAAGCCTTACAGTTTTTTTACTTGCGCAGAAAGGAGACTGCACAAAGGCTATTTTCAGGGCTGAATACTTGGATCTCAAAATATGGTTCATTTGACCATTGAAGACTAATGTTCTGGAGTTCCAGCACTCTTCAAGCAGGATACCTTTCCCAGACAATTTGGAAGGACCTTAAGAGACATCAGGATTTTATCATACAATAGCTTACATTTCAGTTTTGTTACAAACTATGTTTGTTGCTTATATGACCCAAATGCTGCTGAGTTACAATTCTAGGAAGTTGCCTTTCTTCAAGGTTCTCTTAGAAATAAACCTAACAAATGTAGTTCTGGGTATAAACAAAACCCAAAAATGCATCCATAGAGAGTTTTTCCACACACTTAAGCCCTGTAGGACACTTCTCTGGCTATTCCCTATAGAACTATTTATCTGAGATAATGCAGTCTTAGGCATTTAGCACACTACCAAGGGTGATTCCATTAACAAAAAGCCAGCTCTTTTCATCATAGTCACTTAAAATTCAAAATACATGTATTGCTATCCACATGAGATTTAATACACACTAAAAAAAAAAAAAACTTTAGATCATTAAAACATTGCCCACATTCAAGAAAATGAATAGTTCACTCTGAAATGTGAATCTTTGCTGTATCATCACACTGATTAACAAGAGACCTCCTAGTCTTCACCTCAGGAGTTGGAATTAGGCTGCCTCAAGGTGTGCAGTCAGTAGTTGGTGAGAAGACAGGACATACACAAGGGCTCACTGGACTGCAAATTCCAAATCTAATTCCCTGGCACAGTCATCATGGACCTCACCCTGGTTCCTCCTCATCCTGACTTAACATCCAATTCATTCATTACAATAAAGCAACTTACCTGAACAGATCCAGAATGTCTTCTCCCACATGAAGTCCACTCTTGGCACCTACACATCCCAAACTGGATGCTTTAGGGCAATAGTCATCAGGCTGCCCCAGATGCACGTGGTGTTGGCTCCTCTCCTCCCAGCTCCCCGGCTTCCTCAGCACCTCCCAAGAGGCAAAGCGGCCCCTACATCACAAAAGCACCCCCCAGTCTCAAAGGCCCAGTAAGGGAACATGACCCGTGTATTAATGTCAACACATCAGGGGGGAAGAAGCCGAGATACAGACCATGGAGGAAGGCCTGAAGGAACACTGTGCTCTGCGGTGCATCTCACTCTGCGCCCCAGGCTCCCAGAGCTTCCACTACTTCTCTGTAAAGCCCAAGCACTCCCTTCTCACTAGGAGGTATTTTTCAGAAAGCTGGTCTTTAAGACACTGAAAGCCACAGAAACTACTGCTCTTGGCAGCTTCTTCCAACAGTTAATCATCCGTGTGTTAAAAATGTATGTTTATCTTTTCATTTGAATTTGTCTAGCCTGATACAAATATTTATACTCTTCTTCCAAACAAGGCGACCTTTGATATGCACAGTTTTTTCTAACTGGTGTACACATTTTTTTTAGAATCAAAGTGGAATTTGGCACACCATCCTCAGGCTGCAGAAGCACCTCCCTTGCTTGTGCTGGCAGGGAAACAGCTTCCAGAGCAGCCCTGAGCCTGGGCAGCCAGAGAACAGGCAGGGTGATGAGGAGACACAGACAAACACCCACCACTTCTGCATTCACTGTGTTAACTCGTGATTCTGTTTTCCTGATGAGAAAGGCAAAAGCCAAACGAGGAGAAAAGTCCTTGAAATTTATGTCAACAGCACAAAACAAGCTGCATGTTTTCCTGCTTCTCCCTTACTGGTTTCAAGGACCTTAAGATTTGCTGTTCTTCTCAGGGCTACACCATACAATCCCAGAAAAGACAGAAGTAGCACTAGAGGTGTTTAATAAAAGAAACATTTTGGTGGTTGTCCTAACTCTCAAGGTGAATGTCCCCAAGAGAAAAATCTTCCACCTCTTTGCAGTTACTCAGGAGCTCAGTCAAAATCTGAGGGCAGGAGGCTTGTGAACGCCACTCCTGCTTGCAGGCAATACCAGATACACCCAGAACAGCTCTAAGTGAATGTCTAGCTCTCTACTGCTCTCCTGGACACCCAGCTCCCACTTTGTGTAGAACAGATGAATAATGTCCTTTCATTATTGAAGTGCAGTACATTTGGTGATAAGGACCTGACCATATTTCCACAGGCACCCAGCAGTAAGAAATGTATACACTGAGACTAGCAGAGTAATTCTCAGGGGTGTCTGAGTGACTACTTAACAGGAGATGTCCAGAGAACTCAAAGCACCAAAGTGCCTTCTGATGAGAGGCAGTGTTATTGCAGAAAGCCTGGCCCAAGTCCTCTGAAGACAGAAGGCCTAGTCCTCTAACTCTGGCTGAGAAAAGCTGCAGGAAAGGCTGAGCCTTGGCCATATGAGTTTTCTCCATTTTCCTTCAGAAATACTTTCACAGAGAAGTTCAAAACAATTTTTTTAAACATCCAGTCTAGCTCCCCCTGGAAGGAGAATGACAGAGACTGATACTACAGAATGCTCTTTTACAAAAGCAAGGCACAGTATTTCCGTTGCTGAGTATGACAAATATCACAACAGGATGACAAATTCAGATTTAGTTTCTGCTAAGAGTAAAAGGCAGCCTCCAACTATATGTCTAGGAAAAAACTTTGCCAGTGGTGGCTATGGTGACAGTTATGCAAATGTGTGATAAATTAGCAAGTTAATCTTACTCTATGTATCAGTTACAAAGATTAACACAGACTTGACATGTATTTCTGGAGGGAAACCGAAAGATGGATGAGGCTGCCCAGCTTCTTTACCAGATGTCTCAAAGCCTCTGCAGCCTCATGACTTTTTTTATTATTGGGAGGGAAACTCCCCTCCTGCACAATTCAATCAAGCTTGTGACTGCAACCAAGACAGAAGATTCCAGAGCTACTGCTTTGCATTTTCAGCTGGTTTAGTAACACCTTCAAGCAACTCTGTTACAGACACAGCCAAATAAATCTCTTTTCTGGCCATCAGGAACGTGGGTTCCACAACATGAATTCTATCACCGGGCACCCAGGCCAGACTCCTCTCCCATTCTAGTAACTCAAATAGATTTACAAATAAGAAACAATACAGAAAATTTCAAATTTGACTTTTAACAGCCAAAAAAAAGGAGGAAATGAAGCCTTCTTGATGTACCATGTTATCTATCACATAAGAGACTGGCATCCTACTTGAGTTTTTACAAACTAGATGTTACTATTTAATCTCTAACATTCAGGTGTATGAAACGATTTGTCTTTATTTTCATTGCTGGTAAACTAGCAGCTACAGGATTTTGCTTTTTCTGTTTTTATGACATTCACTTGAAGTTGGTTGCATTGAAAAGAAGAGCTAGAAGAGCTCTCATTTGAGATTTGGAGGTAAGGATAAGCTACAGGCCAAAGCCAAATTTTAAGAGTTATTACCAGAAGCCTCTAAAAATATATTTTATTGACTGTCAATTTTAAGTCAGGTTCAAAAATTACCTATTTTTAGTGAGTTTAAAATTAACTCAATATGCTGCGAAGTTAACTTTATTGTAAAAGCCAGAGAACTAAAGAGACAATTCTATTTAACAGTGTCCTTCTGATAAAATGTTTTACTTATCTTCTCAATTAAACACACTTTAATCCCTACCACAACATTTTGAAGCTGGTATCATCTGAAAGTCTTCCACTTCCTTTATCTAGAAGGTAATTAGCAGCCAGGCCATCAGTGCAATAATCTACCTCACACCAGGACAGCCCAGCTTTCAGGTCTGGGCACTATCTCCTCCAAACTCCTGCACATCTTTTGGCCACAGCAGCATGACAGAGCACAGAGTACTCATGTGGCGTTTTGATTAACTTTCTAGCAGCTGTTTGAAGTGAGATAACACCTAATGCAGCGCTGAGTCTGCCAGAACAGAGTTTTCAGAGAAGTTTCAATGAGTTTCAATCAGCAGTCAACTTGCACAGGTTCAGAGTTACAGCTCTGATCATCACAGGATTTTAATTCTTTCACTTTTTTTAATCTCACAGCAGCATCTCAATCATGAGGTTTATTATTTTGTGAATGTATGACCTATATAGCAGAGTATAAGCCAACCACCTTCATCAGCTCTAACCTTTCAGGAGTGCACTTCACTCAACAACCAACTCCAGCCAAGGTATAAGTAGGAAACCCACTAGAATTATAAATTCAAAGGTACAGTTTGCAACACTAACAAAGTAAACATTCATTCTAGCACCGTGGAAACGTCAGGACCATTTCAGCATTTCAGGTGGAAGATAAGTTCTGTACCTACAACAACCACTTGAAAACAAACAATAACAAGAAAACCCAAACTGTCTGTGTTGAGTACTATGAAAATCAAGTCTATGGTCACAATTCAATCCTAAAGTAAACAAGCCCTGAGGGAGCAGACAGTGCAAACAAGCTTTCTTATACTAGAAAAGGAAAGTTTCAAAGTTTGGTTACTGCTGACTGGCAGATTATTGATGTCCATATTGCCACAAGCCCATGAGAATATCATGACTTAAAAATAAGCCTAAATACCACAACATCCAAAAATCACAACCAAAGAGGCAGATTTTCCAAAAATACTAAGCAACACTTCTACAGAAAGGTTAACAAGCATTCTAATACTAAGTACTGAGTACTTTTCAAAGGTTCTCTGACCACAAGCCTCAAACAGGTGTAGCATTCATTCTGCAACACAACCATCTTCAGAAGCACTATCCTGTTACAACCACAGATTAAACTCGGGCAAAGGAGGTATTAAGCTCACTTCTCAAACAGATCAGAAGCAGATTCAGGAACTCATATTTCCAAAAATAAAAAAATAAAATCTACCTTTATCACTGGACCATCCCACAGATGGTCTGGAACACAGCACAGCTAAATACAAAAGACAAACCTCCAGTTACATCTCATGCCAAAACACTGAAGCAGTCAAGGAAACAGGATAACCAAACACAAACACCAAGAAGAGATACAAAACCTCTGGGCTTAGAGATGATAGGTTCTTAAATCTTTTGCAATCTTGTTTTCAGAATTCTAACTCAGCTCATCAATTAATCACAAGCCAATACAGGATCCACATTACAAATGCTACGTACACATTCTCTGCAGAGCAGCTTTGTCACCTACACCACAAACCAACCCCTCTCACTCTCAGCAGAGAAGGTTTTGTGAGAACTGAGAACTGCAGGATTGCAGCCATTTTACAATGTGAAGCATTCTGACACAAAATCCCAAACTCCTTCAGTAAAGCTGAGTGGAAGGGGTGCCATGCAGTCTACAGAGAAACCAGAGTTAGTGTGCTGCACTGGAATTACTGCCATGCACAAGGGACCGGAAAGAGGTTGCACCAGGAGAAAGCATTACAAAGTTCTTGTATCCACCAATGAACTTTGAAGCAGAGCATGAAAGAGTAAATGACTTAGCAGGTTCAAAAACTCCATCTTAGTTTTTCCAAACCACTGGGGAAGCTTAATTTAAATGGGATGGTGTCCCTAACCATTCAAAATTAATCCTTCATGTATGAGATGATGGCACTTTTAATCCAACAGTACCTGGTTTTGAAAGCTGTCTCATCCCACTGTACATTTGATGCCTACTATTTGCTATCAAGAACTTTTTCTGTTATAATTTTGTACTATCTGGGCCAAAATTGAAGTTTAAGGAAACTTGCTGCCCTTGATGATCTACCATTTCTCGTGAACAGCTCTTGTACATCCATGCAAATTATATATTAGAAAGGAACAACATAAAATTTTTTTTCAAAGCAACCTAACAAGTAGGTTTTCAGGAGAAAGTAACTAAATTCAGCAAAAGAAATTCTGAAAGTGGATTTATTTTGTGTTTTAAAAATGAAACTGGATGCAAGAAGTTGCATCCCAAAAAAATGTTGGATGTGGTGTTATTTCAAAAAACACACTGAAAGAGATAGAGACTATTAGGTTTAGGTCAAGTGAATGATGACAGTTTTTTTACATCTGGAACTGGAACTGCTGATCCAATGATATATTTGGACCAAGACCACATATCCAGTTCAACCACCAGCCTATGGAAACACTGGTGTGTGGGTATCTCACTCCTGTGCAGGAATCTACTGCCAAATTCTGCTTTCTGCTGACTCATTCCTTGTGTTTTGCCAGTTTCTACCAAGGAAGTGCAGCCCTGCCATTGTAATGCTGCATTTTAGCCAGCTCTGACAAGCAGCTTCAGGGACCTGAAGGCAGAACAGACTATCCAAAACACTGGATCTTGGGCACATTTAGTGTTAACAAATTTCACTATAGAACGCTGGAGTGATCTGTTTGTGTGTAACACTGTGAGAAGGACCACACTTTTCTAGATAAGAAGATAAGCATGTGGGTACAGATTTGCCACCCTAATTGTGCTCTTAACCTAAGCAAGGTAATTGAAATGTTGAAGAAGATGACCTGGAATAAAACTAGAAGGCGAAGTTTGGCATTTTAATATAAAACCTATGGGTATCCACAGGAAGGCATTCAAACTCAACTCCAGATTGTCCTAATTTTATTTGACTTGGTTAATCAATTTTAAAGCACTTTTTACAATTTACATAATTTAAAGGAGCACACTGCATCCTATAAATATAAATTAACATTTTTAATAACTCAAGACATCACAATAAAGCCAAATTTTGAAATAAATTTCATGTTTAGTTATCTGGATCAAGAAGTAACATACATGGGGAGGGGAAAAAACAGCATTAACAAGAAAACACTGTTTAGTTCTAAACTAAATTTGTGCTTCTACATCAAAAACACAACACTGAAGTGACAGGAACTCTGCAAAGGACTTGAAAAGGTACGTAACTGTTTTAGTCCCAAAACCAAAGTATGTATTTATTTTTTCTTCTACATGTTATTTTTTTCAGTTCTACCAAATTATTATTAATGGTAGAGGGACAAAAGTACAATATACTAACTTTGCTGCAAATACAAATTCTGTTGTAGCAGTTTGTTAGTTTGGTTTGGCTTAAGTTGAAATGGTTTTCCTGTGTGAAAAACAAGAGCATATCTTTTCAATGTATTTAATAACCAACACATTTGTTAGTACAAAGCAGATGGTGTTCAGCAAGAAGGCATTAGGTGATCATTTGAAAACACCATGCTTTTTTTTTCCTTTTTTAAACACTAGGCCACCCTGAAGAGTTTTGTGAAGGCCAGATGTTCAAAGCTGGTGCACAGATGAAAACTGCAGATCCATGATTTATGCACAGAACTACCCAGAACCTGGCAGGTGTTAACATACACCATTAGTTACCTGCATGCTTTCTCTGTGACACACCAAAACCAAATCATCTTTCCCTAAACTTTGAAAATCTGGTCTTAGCTACAAACGAACACTTTACTTCACTCCATTAATTTAACAAAGGGCATTAATCCATCTTTCGATTTTTGCCTGAAGACAAAATCAGAGTGAGATATCATAATCCTAATAATTGTCCAAATCTTCAAAGCAATTATTATTTGTTCTCAAAATAGCAAAAAAATCTCAAAATTCTGAAAGTATTTTTGTAATTATTAAATGTTAAATAAATAAATATATTAGATGTATATTTATATTCACTACAGATTATTTTTTGAAGCAAATCTCAGAATTTAAAACTTTAAAAAACTTTTTAAAATAGAGTTGCTTCAGGTCTAGACCTAAAATAATTACATATTAGGGCAAAAGATGGAGTTAAGAGAGTCAGCCTCTGAATGCTCCTTAAAAATAGGTGCTTCAAATACAGGTTTAGAAATGCAATTAAAAATCATGTTTTCAGTCACACTGAAGAAAACATCTGCAAAGAAAAAAAGGCCCTCGTCCTTAAGATTAGAGAAAAAGATGGTAAGGGGAAAAAAAAAAAAGCACCGTTTTCCCAAGTTACCCAAATCACACACAGACACAGGAAGGTTACAAATGCCATTCATGAAAGAATGCACCACAAACATCAGCATTTATTCATTTTGAATTTTTTTTAGCAAATGACAAAAGACTCAGCTCACTGGCTTCACTTTTGTTTACCTTTTGCTTACATTACACATTTAAACATTTGTCAAAACTTACTAAAGTTGTCTGCATTCATGCACAACTAGAAAACATCCTTAATTTATTTAAACCAGAAATGCATTACCAGAAATGTATTAACATTGTTCACTACTAAACATTAAAAAAAAAAAAAAGTTGAAATTATTAAAAAGGTTATCCTGGAACTGTTAACTTCACAGCAGACTTAAACTACTAATTGGCTCACATTTCAAATTGGAAAAAGCAAGATTCATGCTAGTGTTAGTGTACATCTCGCCCTAGCACTACTGAAGGATCATGGTTCACCGTGATCACAGATAAGAAAAGAAAAGTGCATACAGAAGTTTACAACAATTTTAAGGACAAAAAATGGTCCAATTGATGTGGTCCCAACAATTAACTCAAAAGTCTATGACAAATATGAGCTTCTGTGAGCTACTTATACTACTTAAGATTGAGTACGGATATACAGAAAGTTGAATTCATTTGAAATCTTCAAAAAATGTTCCTGTCAATCCTCAAATGGTGGCTGTTATAGCTTAAAATTTCTGTTAAATGCGTGCGTTGAATTACTTGTTATCCAAGCGTAGCAGCTGCTCCTTACCATTTATTGTTAGCGACCTTAACTGGCCATCTTCTTCAATTTCTACTCTCTCTTGTCCATTCTCAACAATCCTGTAGGATAAAAACACCATGAGCCATTTTAGAGCACCGCAGGCAGTTTTAAACACATACCAGACCTCAGGTTTAGATAACAAACTGTAAGGGAGCACCACCTGCTTAACGCAACTGTACTTGGCAAGCTTTGGCATTTACCAGCGCCCGAGTGCCACCAGTAACCATCTGCATCTCCCCGCTGCTTAGTCAGGAAAATTGCTTTCTGGAAGTTGGAATCCTCCAGTGTGGATACTGAAAAGCTGCTAGGCAGAGAAATTTTCCATCTCCTCGCACTGATTCTGCGGGAATTTTCCTTTGCTATGCAAGCTATGTAAACAGTAAGATAGAGTTTTGTAAATAATTCTCACACCTGCTGTTTTTCCACTTATTTTTTGGTACTGTAACGTAGTATTTTTAAATGGGCATCTGGTGCTTCAGCCTATCACCTCAGGACAGGTGTGGACACTGTCCAATTGTCTTTTGGAACTAGGATGTATAAATGATATTGTAAAATTAATAAATCATTCTCTCGCTGGACTCGCTTGCTGCTGCATCTCTGAATTCCTCCTAAGCCTGCTACAGTCCAGGATGTGGAGTTCACAGTTACAGCTGCCACCTCATACACTGTCACAATTGTGCTCACACTACACACTGTTAGCTAGGCCTAAATGCCTTGACAGATCAACTGCACAATCTTGCCACTGCATTTAGTCCCTACCCGTTTGTTAAATGTTTGATATTCTAGATCCAATCCCAATTTTGCATGATGTAAGGCACACGAGACAGTCATTAATCCACTTTTAATTTGATCAGAGCAAGCAATTTGTAGACCTACTATATATCAACTTTATGACCAGCATGTTTATTACAAAATTCAAGTATCTCTCACTGAAAAGAGAGATTATTAAGGAGCTTTTCAGTCTTCAGATTTTTCTGAAATCTGACCACAACACCATGTGATGCCAGAAGCTGTTTTTAAGTGGTCAAGATGATAGGAGCTCTCCAGTACAACAGGTCACAGAAGAACCCTGCACTTAACAAGCATGGGACACAAGTTAACAAACAAAATAATTCATCCTCCCTTGCTTTTCCGTAGTTTTTATTAAGTATTGAAATTACATTTAACTACTTGTTCAGTACTCCTATATTGATCATAATATTCCAGGTAGGTTATTCTATAGCTAACTAAGATTTGGGTTTCCCAAATGCAATCATTTCCCCATCATAAGCACAAAATGGAGAGAGGGTACACTGTATACAGGACTTGAAGATTCACTTTCCAACAAACAGGCACATTTTTCTCCAAAGCAGTCTTCAGTTGCTTATTTCACTTGACAGACAGAAGAAAATTACTAGAAAGACTTCACTCAAACACTGCCTAGGAAAGCACACTAAGCAGATGTTAGGTAAAACTCTTTCATAATGTCTGCAAAACTAAAAGTCTTCCCAATTCCCAGTTAAAAGCTTCACTACCAGTAGACACCAAACACTTTCCTTCCAGAAGTTCAAGTTGACTGGGCAGACGGTAGTCAAGGACCATAATAAGAGGTGCAGCACTACACAGGAGGTTCTGAAGCCTGAAAGAGCTCCAGCTACAGCACTAATTAACTCAACAATGCCAAGAAGAGACAGAGAACCCAATAAAGTATTTCAAAATGTTTGTAAGCATTCAGAGAAATCCAAGTCATATGATGAACACAACAACAGAAGTAAAAAACCATATACATACATATATCACTGGATGTATGTGTGCAAAGATACGATACATTTATATGCATGTAATTATAGGTATACAAGTCTCTACATACAGTTTCATATAAATATATTTGTATCACTTACCTCTTTGTAGTAATTTTTCTGCCGTTAACTATTTTAGTTGAGGTTGATACTGATTTGAAGTTTCCCATCCCACTGCCACCAAATGACGTAGAGGAGAATGATGAAGTAAGGCCTCCATGTCCCAGCGAGCCAAACGAAGTAAAACCTATTGAAAAAAAGGGTGTTTGACTAAAAATGTAATTCTGCATGACTGTGGGATCCAAATTTATCATCCACTCAGACTACATCCTACTTTCAGAAAGCCCTCAGCTGGTTGCATCACACAGCATCAGAGACTAGATGGCATTGAACACCAGCATGAGAATAAAACCATGGCTCCAGCCCCATCCATTTCTCTCATATGGTCCTACAGCTCACGTTCCAAATGCACAGCACTGTCCAAAAACCCTTTGTCAACTCCTCCCCTGAAAAGGCATTCAAGCCTGTTAGCTGAACTTCATCCATGCCCTGCACTCAGGGGAAAGCCAGCAACTCTAATGAATCTGATCATCAGCTTTAGTGCAGATGTTGAGATGCCCCAAGGTGGCAGATAAAACAAGTCCTCTTATCAGTAACATCCCAACCAAAACCCAGAATCCCAGCACTCTGCCAGGAACTCCCAGCAGCCTCCAGTATACACACATCAGCACTCAAACCAACTAAGTAGCACCATGGAGTTTAGGCACACGTTTTTCAGGACCTGTAATAAAAGCCATCACACTCCTAAAAGCAAACAGAACAAAACAATTCTAAAGCTATAAAGAAACTGTAGTACCAAAATAAAGAAAACAAAGTTCTACTTTGTTTTCAAAGATCTAGAGATCTGTTCACTTTATATGAACTGTCAGGTAGCCCAAATACTATAACTATAGCTTTATTTACTTTTACACCCTACAGAGAGCAGCTCAATTAAAAAAAAAAACAAAACAAAAAAACCCAAAAAAACAGTCCCAGAATTTCCTGAATGGAGAAGCCAGCTTATTATATTGCAATTCTTTGTGAGCCAAAATTGCATTCTTTCTTAAATGTTGCGATATTTACCTGTGTCAAATGGAGAAAAACCACTTCCAAAAGCAGGGAATCCACCAAAGGCAGAGAAAAATGATCCACCACCTCTGTTTCTGCTTCCCCTTGGACCCCGCCTGCCCCCGAAGAAGTCCTCAAAAGGGTCTTCTACAAAACAGAAGACAACATTTAAGAGGTCAATATTATGGAGTGATTCTGTATTCAATCATTAGGGATTCTTTATGTAAAAAAAAAAAAAATTGTTACAGATAAGATTCTTCCTTTGAAATATTTGACTGAACTATGACTCCCACAAAGGTTATTCCTATGCTCCTTCTGGTCTAAACTGCTTGTTTCTGGACCTAAAAATAACTTAATTTATAAGAAGTAGTTGATTTTCTTATTTTACCTGTTTAGCATTAAAAACTAGTAAACCTAATGGAAAATATTGCATACAGGTACCTGAACTTTCTAGTTCATTTCTATTCAAGGTTTATTGTGGATCACCATGATCTGAAAAGTAAGTTCCAGACAGGTTGTATTAATTGTTGAAATCTAAAAACAGCAGCCAGGGATTGATGACTCATAATCCTAAAGCGTTCCAAGTGTTTAATTTAGCACTTGCCACATTAGATACTCCAAACACGTATTCTGATGCACATTTACCACCAAAGTATGGAGGCTTACACACTGTCCCAAAGAGGCATTCGGTCTGTACCAAGCAGGAGGGCGAGTGCAAAAATAGAGAAAGGGGGTCATGGATAAAATGCTATTTCCAATTCAAGTTCCACTGTTATGTCATTCAGAACAGCTATTGTTCCATCCCCAGCAGGAAGACAATAGTCTCTTTCCAAAAAGAAAAAAGGGGTGGCGGGGGGGACGATGGGCCATAGGGTACAACACCAGCACCTATACAAGCAATCTTTATTTACTAGAATTATCAGAAAACTGCTTTTTCTAATTCTCTTGAGACAAAGAACAACAGAAAATAACTGTAATCATAAAACAGAAAGTCAATAAACAGAATACTTGTATTAAAACCAGAAAAGTTTAGGAACTACAACTACTCTCTTCATCAATGACAACTCTCCCAGAATGACTGCTGTAGAGTACACCAATGATTTTACCAAGTTTTGCAAGCAGAAACTCAATATTGAA
The DNA here is from genome assembly GCA_013400235.1 of Oriolus oriolus. NCBI lineage: Eukaryota > Metazoa > Chordata > Aves > Passeriformes > Corvidae > Oriolus > Oriolus oriolus. Next base: position 1,020,831 of record VXBT01006884.1, read on the forward strand.
AAGTACCAGTCTGAAACACTGCTCAGAATAAGCTTTTATTGAAAAACGCAGAACCTGGTGATAGCAGCAATAGAGGTATGAAAGCAAGGAGAGACTTGTTCAGAACTACAACTGATAAAGAGAAGGTCAGAAATGCAGTATTTGTTCCACCTCTGGTACCTCCACAAAAATCCAAGCCGATTTATGATAAATCACCAAGTTAATGCAATATGCATTATGCATCGTTAAGTAATCAATATGATAATAAAAAGATATAAGTTACCATCTGGTTCATGTGCAATTACTTAAATGTGAAACGTCACAACGTATTTATGCTGAACAAGGGCAGCTGCTAAAAAATAACCCCACCCCTCTCCTAACCTCCATAGTTATTGAGTAAAACAACACAGGACCAAACTTTTATCTTACATACACTAGGCAAGTAAGTGATAAGATTTTTTTTTTCTCAGACACTTTTTGCTTTGTAGTTTCTTTTTTTTCCATGTAAAACAGGTTTTCCTCAATATAAAGATGACCTATTAGTACCTTCATAGAAGTTAACCAACACTTGAGCATGGAAATATGGGAATTATTATAATTTCAAAACCAAGCACTCTGTCCATTTACAAAAAGGCCAGTTTTGTCAGTCTAGCATACCAACCAGCAAGTACAACCACTGCAGTTAATTGTTTTGTAGTCCAACTTATTCTCACAGGAATGACTCATAGGTTAGTTATGAAGGTCATTCACTCACGTGTACAAATGATCTATATTACATTACTCCCACTGTTAAGCTTTCTATTTATAATCCAAATTTTCTTGTTACCTGGAGTTTGAATAAAAACAAAACAACCTATCATGTACACTTTGAGTTTTTAATCGCCCACAGCGTATCGGCCTGTTCTGCAAGTGAATCTCTCCTCCCCGGCACAACAGCTGCAGAAACAAAGTTATTTAAGGGAAGATCATGGACTCTCCTAGAGATCCCTGATATCAACCCAGCTTCTCAGTGGATTATTGCCACGCCAAAATCTAACCAAGACTTGGCCAAGCCTTATCAGCCTGCACAGCAAAGGAAGAGGTCAGCGCTTGGTATCAGCACACGTTCAAACGTCAGGTGATTGCTGTCAGCAGCCCTGGGAACAATCCTCCAGTGCTCTTCCTGTAATTCTCTCAAGTAAGACAGACCAGCCACTCTTCCGCAGTGCACTGCAGAATGCTCAGCAAGATGGATTATGCGGAGACAGGAAAAGGGGCAGGACTTTTCAGAGAAACTATTCCTTTGATATTTTGACAGCCAAGTACAGCAGGCAGAAGAAAAAAAATACCAAAAACATTGAGAAAAGGCAGCAGGAGGCTGCTGCACTATCATTTGTTGTATCTACCACCAAAAACACATTAATATAGCAACCTCACAGCTACTCAGACCCTGTTTATGCTTTTACTCCCTAAATCAGGATGATTAATAGCACCACTCAGCAAAATAATAACATTTCAGCCCTGTAAGTATATTTTAGCAGAATCTTATCCCTGATAACCTTTTCACAAAGAAGGCCTTTTCAAACAGTTCAAATGCAGGGTGTTCGAGTTTTATAGTCATTTTGGTACTTCCAGTCCATTTTTTACTGAGTGTGAGCAGCATATCAGATTAAGAACACTAAGCAGCGAAAAGAAAAGAAAAGAAAAAAAAATACAAAAAAAAAAAAGTCAAGGCCTTTCTAAAAAGGGGAAAATACTATATAAATACAACTTCTAAGCTTCAGAAAACCAAAACGTTAAACCAGTGATACTTAAGAGTACTACTAAATACTGTTCGGACATAAACTCAGTATATTATAATCTAGGTATTACCAGAAGCTTGTGGGAGGACAGAGTATTAGACTGAGTTTCAATGCTGTCAAAACAGCAAAGATCAAGAAAAAAGGAAAGGTGAGAAACTTCAAGAAAGCCAGTGAGACAGACTTCTTGTCTATCAATAACAGCATATGACATGAAACTTTTTGGAAAAAGGCAAATGCTTAAGCAAAAGAACTCATGTTCTTTGCCCATTACCAAAACACCAGACAAAATGAAGGACTTCAAGACTCTTGCTGTTACTAGGTAGGAAGACTGAAGTTACAGAAGCCAAAAAGCTAACGTGGAGATTGGAACACAAAACCCCAGCAACACAAAAGATTGTACACTAACAAACCTGTCCGAAAATAACTGCATTAGAGGTAATGTTTCCAGGAAAATTTACTTTCTTCAGAAAAATCTTAGCTAATTCAAATGCAACAACTGTCTTGTTCCTCTGGGTAAAACATTAAACCTGCTCCCTGCAAACCATGGAATATTACCTTGCTTTTCTGTAGTCACAGGAAAAGAATCTCACCTCTAACCAGGTCAAATAAACAACTACTGTAATAAATATCTCACTGCAGTTCAAAATAAGGCAGGTTCTGATCTCTCCACTCTGAGGAGCCCCTGCAGCTGCAACACAGAAACAGGATTTTCTCCCTTTCAGCTCATTGCAGAACACTACTTAAAAGATGTGATTGTTTTCCTTTCCTGCCTTGTGATCATGGAACCAAATAGCAAGTTGCACTAATTCACTGATCCAAAAGAGAACACCGAGTTGTTACTTTCTGTTGCACCCATGAGCCAATCTGATTCAGCACTGGCAACACTGGTGTATCCGAAAAAAAAATGGGCAGGAAAGCCCCATACAACAGGGGAAGGGGGAAAAGGAGGCAAACCCCACAATTTGAAGCAGACCATAACGCAGTTGAAACTCATGGAATTCATTATAGCAACCTAAGGCACTAGCTGAAATCACAATACATGATAAACTGCAAGTGTCACATTTCCTAAGGCAGTCGCTCCTAGCAAGACCCTTGTATCCTGGCCATTGCTTGGGGAAGTAGATCAGGAATTGATATGCTGAAAAGAGCATCTCCAGACAAAAGAAAGTTCAGCCACATCAATTCTTAGCTAGAGTTCCCAGTGTGGCTGTAAAAGCAACTGCGCTGGTTACAAGGCAGGCAGCAGCCAAAGTGCCCAAGAGTCAAAGGCTGCACAGGAAGATGCTTTCGGTCATAGAATGATGTTTTTGCTGACTGTTGAGCACATTCCACTGCAATGCCATCATTCACCTCCAAAAATCAGAGGTGTTGAGATAAATGGTGAGCTGTCAGCAAATGCTCTCCCATGTACGTACTGTCACAGTCAGAGATGTTGTTAATCTTTTAGGGACAGCGTGCAAAGGGAATTACCCTGTCCAAGCAGGGTCACTGCTCAGGCCCCACAGGCTGGGACCACCTCCCCAACCAGTGAACCTTCTTTCCTTTATGCTCTGCCACCAGAGCCTCACTACTGCCTCTGCCAAAACACAACACCTGAGCCAAGTGCTCATATTAAGGATGCAGGAGGGTGGCACAGCAGGATGGCACTCGCTGCAGCACAGGATAATGGAGAAAGGATAAAGGATACTGTTCAGCCCCTACAGAAGGGCACAGCAAAACCCAGCGGCATCGAGCACTGCTGCAGTAAGCAAAGGCTGCCTGCCCCACCCTTTCTTTACAGCAAAAGCATCCTGTAATGACTTTATACATCCTGCCAGAAGACAGTCTCAAATGCAGGTCTAACAATGTGTTTATGCAAAGGGCTACAAATATGATACCTACAACACAATTCTCGGAGGAGCTGTTTTCTATCTTGTCTCCTATTTGAAAAAAAGTTTCAAAGATGCAAATTTGCAGTCAACACAACCTCTTGCTACAGCTCTGGAGAGCACTCAGGCACTGAAAAACATACAGAACTAGATGGGCCACAGAAACCTGTAATCACTTTTGCATGGAAGTATTTTCTTCCTTATAAAATAAGTACAATGTTGATGCTCCTTACTCAGAGGAGACCCTGAGATGTTGTTGCAAGCACTGTTGCTTCACCTGCCTAATGTTTCAGCATAGTCTTTGTAATTGCTCACTTTCATAAATTAGATGTCAAACAGATGTTTGTCTCGCTTATTTAATAAATTACCAGCAGAAGAAGCATTTGGAAGTCCTTCTAATGATATGTAGCAGAGATCTTGGGATTCATTATTTTCTAGAAAGGAAGACTTAAAACATCACCTTTGAACACCATCTACACGGTAATTACAGAGATGCTGGAGTACAGTAATCAGCACTTCATATTTATTAAATGAATGCTCAAATGTTCAGGTATACCTTAAAAATGGAGGTAACTTCCATTACCTCTGTATGACCTGCTCTCCTTAGGCTATGTTCAGCATTTGTCCTCTGACCAATTTAATCAGCTAGCTGTCCAAGAAAACCAAATCAAACCATTTTCTTGGGGACTAATAACCAGAAGCAGCTTGAGATTTCCAAGACAGACTTTGATTAGTGTGCTGTCAAACAGTTTCTCAATCTATTTAATGGGATATTAGACAAAGATTGAAGTTTTAAGATAAACATGAAAATTTGGAGCAAGACCTCCTCCCTTTCAGCAGCAGAAACTATGTATTAGTTTGGCCATGGAGCCACAGCACTACCTACTCCTATTTGATAATGCTGTTTAGGTGAGACAATTCCTGTGTTTCAAAAACCCTCTTCGAACCTATCAAGTTATTTCTGAAAAATTCCTAGTGAGATTTGGACCATTCAGTGGATAATTACGATCTGAGACTGGTGGTTATGAAATAAAACTGCACATTCATACCAAAGCAATGAATGCACATGCAAATCTGCGAGCACTTCATAAATTGCACCAAAAGCTGCAAATTTACGTCAACAAAAAGATTAATTACCAAGAAGACACTGCTGTTCAAGACAGCTTTAACTGAAAGCCACCTCCATTTTCAGTTTTTAATAACCCATTTTACTAACAAATACATTCTGCATTAGAACATTTAAATAATCAATTATCAGAAATGGGATAGCATGTGAATTAAAACCATGATCTGATTCTTATGGGCATCTTTTGCCAGAGCCAGACAACTTTCTGTCCGTGAGACAAGTAGTTTGATGAAGCTGTCCCATTCAGGAAAAACATCCTAAAACACCTATCATGTGGAGTTTGCAATAATTATTGCACATAAAATTTCCTCTCTCTTGTCAGGTTAAGTCTCTTTTGCCTGGATACTAAAAGCAACTCACTGAACTTTTCCAGAGCAGTCCTGTTTCTTGTTATGTAATCAATACTACAGTGGTCAATCTGAAGCACTTCTGTCCTTTGATGGAACCAAACTACATACCAGATAACTAGCTAGTTGACATCCTCTGTGACAAATATTTATATCTAACTAGCTGTATAAAGGTGTTAAGTTTAATTTTACCTTTCATTTCCAAGAGCATAGATTTTTAAATATCACATAAACCAGGTAACCAGAATTCTCAAGGGAAAACTCCACAGAATGCATATGGGTTAATATGCATTATCTGGTACTAAATTTAGATTAAAGTACATCGTGAATTCTACTTCACAATCTGAGAAACACACTTAAGTCATTTATATATTACCATCTCCAAATGTACACCAAGAAATCTAAAATGTTTAGGAACCACAGCAGAACTGTCAAGACTACAATCAATGTTTAAAGACACTCCACAAACAGACTTCTCTTGGACATCAAAGTCTAGAGAGGGCATTTACCAGGAGCAATTTATCATGTCAGATTAGTAACACATTCTACCAGGGGGAAAAGTCTGGTTCCTTGTTGGATTCATTTAACTGGACACAGAGGCACTTAAAGCAGTTCGCAATGCCCTGAAACACCTGGTCAAGCTTGTAGACACTGCTGCTGGAGGATACTGGTCTGCTGTAGGCCCTGAGTTGTATTTTCTAGCCCATACACAAATTACTCAGGCATCATAGATACATCTGGAGACAACTGACATCGTTTAGGGTGTGTATGCAGCTTCAGGTCTACAAAAAAATTAATTAATTCCCTAAGGAGTTTCTGTTGGGTAATGTTATGATCTTGGTATACCAACTCCATCTTCCAAAGTAACTCCTCACTGGTAACACCTTCCAACACAGAACCCACTCTTGAAGTGAGAATCTGAAAAGTCTCTAGAACAAAACCAAGTCAATTCTTTAACAGCCCAGAAATAGAGCCCAGCCTACACCAAAACACATCAATTTCTGTTCCTCAGCCTGAAGCAGCAGTCTTTCATCAATGCACCTCCATTGCCAGCGGTAACACCGGGATCCTTCCCTCCTGTGAACTGCTGAAGTACAGAAGAAGAAGAAGGTCCTTGAAAAGTTTAAAGTCCTTGAAAAGTAAAATACAAACAAAAACACTACAGGGAACACAATTAAACCAAATCAAGGCAAGCACTATATATAAATCGAGTAGGATATAATTTAAGTATAAAAGTTTAAGTATACTGAAATGAGAAACCAACCCCCATATTAAGAGCAAACAGCGAGTTCCAATGTCAGAGAAGTCAGAGAGCCAGAGGTGTATGGGATAGACTGAACACCAGGACCACCAGACACTGCTATACCAAAGCAGTACTTTGCAATGCAAAGTGTAGTGCTGCATAGGAAGCACCAACTTTTCTTCCTGTCATAAGAATCGCCATCCATCCGTACATCAGAAGCTAAAAACCAGCCCCAGGAGAGCTCACCAGGAATACACACTCTGCTGTAACCACGTGTCACAAAGAGCAAAGCCACAACTCTCAAAGAGTAAGAGCTAACCATCTGTCGTAATATCAGATCAAGTTTTTAAAAGCACTTGTCTTCGTGGACCCCTACTTATACAAAAAAATGTGCCTGAAAAAACAGCAGAAAGAAACTGTGACCGTCTCCAGTGCAACACACAGCACACAACATTAACTTTGCTCCATTTGGAAGTGTTCAGACCTGCCTCCAACAATATTACAGATTTTCACGGGAAAAGTCTGAAGGGACTCATCAGTTTAAAATCACCACAGAAGTCTTAATACATTCTCTCCTTTTCCACAGGATAAAGATGCTTCTTTTTATAAAGAAAACTTTCTGTAACTGTAATAGCAGTGCACTATAGCCAGGTGAAGTTGAACAGACTCAATTCATAGCACAATTTTAGAAATTCTTCACATCCAGAAATTTACAGGAATTATGCATATGAATGCTGCTCTTTACATACTCAATGACAATCAGGATATAGAGAGTCCCACCTGCACTCTGTGGGCTTTACTACTGTCACTTCAAACTGTATAAGAAGTACAAATGTTTTGAAGTATTTATTCAATTTCATCTTTGATTCCACCAGTGCACATTTGTAGAAAATGTGACCTCAGTCCTTATTTAGTTGCTTAGAATATCAATTATAACCTGAGTAGCTCCTTAAGAAGTTACTAGTTCTACAGAAAAATCATCAACAAGTTGAAAACTCATTTTTAGAAGATAAATTATCTTATTATTCAGGACAGAACTCTTCCATTAGTGTTTCAACACAGCAGAATCTACAAGGGCTCCAGTTCACCAATACAGATATTCATGCTACACACACAATTCTGCTGCTTGCTTTTGGCATTATAAAATGCACTACATTCAGCTCAAAGCACACATTTTTATGTTGTACTATCTTAAACATTCATGTGTGTGCAAAGACCACTGTAAATACTTTTTATAGGAATCTGTGCAAAAAAAATCATTTGGAGTGATAATTACCCATGTTAGATAATGTCTTAAGCATCTTTTTAAAAAAAAAAAAAAGTGCTCACTTTGAAGCCTTCTGACTAGAAAAATTTCAAGAGCTTATGCTCAAAATCCAAAGCTTAATAGAGGGTTTTAGGACTCTGGTCACTGACACTGCAACTATCCACAAAACGTAGAGAGGCAGCTTAGGAACGATTAGTTTTCATTAATCGGAGTGCACATAACACTGTTGACACTGCCAGAACCTTGCCAAGAAGCAGAGCCAGTGCTCAGTACTCTTATCTTAAAGCTGACAATGACAGTGATCAATACATAAAGTAGATAACCTGCTTTTGAATAAATAAATAAATCTGGGTGTTAAGCAAGCGGAGAATGTCTCTCTAGGTCACTGGTGCAGAGGAATACTGTTAAGTCCACTGATGCACCAAGGCAAGATGTATCACTGCCTCAAAAGGAGGGGCTATTGCAGCTGCAGTATCCCATGAAAACACTGGCAGCAGTGGTACCTCCACTTGGTAAGCTGGACAGCTCTGTGCACTGTGTTGTACAGCCTTCCTTCTAAGGAACCCAAAGGGTAAGGCCTCAGCTTTCTTTAAGCCCATCATTTATTTAACAGCAGAACTAAACTTCATGGCTTTAAGGTTAATCATGAATACTGACATTTTCAGAGACAGCAAGTTAAAGCTTCTGCTAGTGCTGATGAAGTAAATACAACCAAAACCAAACAGAGCCTATGTCAGTGTCCCACTGGTAACTAGAACGTGTCTCACCTATGCAATTTACTACAGAGATACTTGATTTAGAATCAACTATTTTATTTAATAGATCTTAAATCAAAAAATAAACAAAAGAACTGAACACTTTCTCCCAGCTCCTCCACACCAGCTTCCTACTGAACATCTTGCTCAGATTTTTCCATGTTTTTTACCACTCAATCACAAAACAACTGAGTTTAACAGGGACCTCTGGAGTTTATCTGGTCCAATCCCCTGCTCAAACAGGATCAACAACAGTGGGATTTCCAGGTCCACTCCAGATGCGTTCTGACTATCTCCAAACATGGAGATTCCACAACCTCTCTGGACAACCTGCTCCAACACTCCTCACAGTACAACTGTGCTACCTTAGGTTCAGGCAGAGTCTCCCGTGCTTCCATTTGCGGTCATTGCCTCTTATTCTGCCACTCCCTTCCCAACGCCCTGATGAGACTTTCACCTTGAGCTTTCTCTGTACTGAACAATTCCAGCAATTCTCTCAACCTGTTCTTCATATGAGAGAAGCTCCAGTCCTATAATTATCTTAGTGGCCTTTCACTGGACTCTGTCCAGCAGCTCTGTTTCTTTTACTGGGGAGCTCAGAAGTGGACCCAGTACTCCAGATGTGTCCTAACTAGTGCTGAGATCACTCATCTAAACTGAAATCCTTGTCTAGTACTTCTTAAAATTCTTATTCTACTGCAGGCAATGAAGAAGTTGCATCTACCCAGCTCAGACCCCATTTCACTCATCAGTACTTTGCTAGATGCTTCCTCCAATCTGCCCTTTCCTACTTTCAGCTGATTTCTCACTGGATCCAATTGCCCAAGTTCACATGCTGATCTTCTACCAGATTCTTCCTCTAGTTACTCATCTAATTCATCAACTAGCATCCTACTGCATTCAACCTCTAACCCTTCAACCCCTTTTCTAATCCTTCATTAGTCATCTAACAGCTGATGATCCTGAAATAGCAAACCAGAGAAAGATATAATTAAAATCTGAGCTGAATTATCCCTTAATGCTGTCAAAGAAAATAAATTACTTTTAAAAATATTGAAACACTTACATACATTATTATAGAGATTAATCAATATCTACATACTGAACAGGAAGACAGCTTTGTTTTTCAAGTACACTTCTTTCAGTTTTCAGTATGGAACTTTCTCACAGTAAATACTGAACACAGGATCTGTTCTGCTTTATAGGTCAGCATTTTGCTGAGTAGAACATACACAGAGAGATTGCATAAAAATTCCAGCACGTCTGAAAAGACCTTCACTAGAGCAAGCAACATCACAAGACCTTCAGCATGAGGGTAAAAAGATTACTTTGACAACTTTTACCACATATTGCTTCCTTTAATGAATGCTTCCTAAATGAAGAATCCAGGCCTCAAGAACTATTTTATCTGAGTCTTTAGGGGCTCTATACCCCAAGCAAACAAGTGACATGAATTATGGGAGAGCGTCTAGATTATGCGCATTAACTGTTCTTATTCCAACAGAAGAAAATCAGTCCTGCTATGACACAAATTCACACTTAGAGTTAAGGTGTAACAGTTATAGTTAACCTGTCCAGTTCAGAAACTCTCAAAGTTTTATCTTTGAATTTATTTACAGATCAAAAGAGAGAAATCCAACAGACTAAGTTAACCTGCTCAAATTCTCGAGAGGAAATTCCAGTATGCACTTTTTCTGCTGAATATTATTTCCTTCCAACTTAGAGACATTGCAGCCATCATTTTATGGTTTGGCAAACCAGGCCTTCCAACAAAACATGAACTGGCAAGCCGTACCTGTTCTGTACTATAAAACTAACCAAGAAAAAGGTATGAAACAAACATTTCAAATATAATATAAAATACTAGTTGTTTGCCTCATTTTCAGAGCTATTTCTAATACAACTACATTAGCTACATTTGTTTTGTAAGAGTAAAGTTTTAGCCACACTTTAGATAGACATAACTAAAACCAGTGGATCGCTTACCAAAGAACTCAAATGAAAAGGGGTCCCTTCCACCAAAAAACTCCCTAAAGACATCATCTGGGTTGCGGAATGTAAATCCAAAATCAAATGCATTATCGTGATGATTTCCACCTGCAAAAAAAAAAAAAAAAAAGTTTGATTTCCGTTACCTTCACACATTCTTACTAACATGAAAGTTCAGGCCTACAGGGTACTTGAATAATCCACAAATATAAACAATTTCCAGAATCTCTCTTTCAGGTATCATTCAAGTTAAGTACACACATTACTTCATTACTTTTTATAATTGTTTCTCTGGTTTCAGATAACAATAATACCTTTTATAGTAACTAGAAAAACTGTAAAACAATTGTAATCTCCATTTTCAAAAGACTGGATTTTAGGCCTTAGTACAGGCATTTCCAGAATGCTGTCTTGAAAAGAAAGCTGCAGAAAATAGAGAAAGCAGAGAACTGCTGGTTGTCAACATACCTCCACCTCCATTTATTAGGCCTTCTTTTCCATATCTGTCATAGATGTCACGTTTTTTAGCTACAACAAGAAGTTGTACATCACATAAGTAAACAGGTTCATTGGTTTTGTGGAAAAAACAGAAACATTTAACTGGTATTCTCAGTTAAACATCTTCTCAAAGCTAGTTTATTTAAGAAAGTTCTGGCATGTAACTGCTGAACATTTTTTAACAAGGATTGTCAAAGCAAATTAGATTCGGAAAGAACAGGTACTAAACTTCAGACTTACTACCACTGAGCTGTAGAATCTGTGGTCCTGGTTGTATCAGAAAAAGTTTGGTGCAAGGACAAACCTCACAAAGAAGGTTGCCCTTAAGGAGAGAATGGCAGAAGAACATGGCACTTTTCTTCTTTGCACAGGTACCATGAAAAGCTTTAAGGCTGTGAAGGACCTCTGGACTTCAGCCTGCTCCTCCACACAAGTCTAATCACGAATCTGGTCACACCTTGCCTGAATAAAGCCCTGATGGCATCACTTTCCAGGAGCAGATTCTACAGTCTCTCTGGAGAACAGTTCCAGTGCTCAAGCATTCCCTTCCTTCTATCCCACTTGCAAACCTTGACCATTGCCTCTTTCCCTTTTATTGCACAAAACCGAGCCCATTGTGGGAGAGTTATGAGAACGGAAGAACAGTGTTTATATGAGAGACTGCAAAACCCCTAAAATTAATTACAACCACTTCTTCTAGCTTAATAATGGAGAATGAAGTGATGTTACAAAATGCCATGGAAGGATGTGACTCAAACTGCTTACTCTCTATTATTTTAGAAGGCATAGAATGACTGTTAATTTCACTGCAGACCAGCCTTACAGTATGCATGAGAAAGAGGAGAAAAATGAACTCTACATTACTGCATAAGATCAGATGGCATTTTGGTACTGGAAGGAAACCTGAAGAGCTTAAAGAGGCAGACAGTCAGCTTACTTTGCTTGCAGTGGTGTGCAAGTATCAGTCAAAAACCAATCAGGGCATTTGATTTTAGTCTCTTAATATTATCATGCTTTTCCGCCTGGAATCTATTCAGTGAAAGACATTTTTAAAATTTAAATAGAAAGAACATGCAGTTACCTCAAACAGATGCTGGAAAGTAAAATACTTCTGACTTACAGGAAATAAAATTTTATATAATGGTTATCATCTCAAATAATAGGAGCTCGCAATAGGCTCACAAGCAGACAAATCCCCAAAGCTTGATACATTATCTGCACTGCCTTTCTAGAAAGCAGTTTTGAAAGAAAGGAGGTTAACCTACCCATCAAATTAAGAAGAATGAAGCAGGAAGGCAGATAAACTGTCACAAGCAGGAAACAGCGAGGATGACCTGAGGGCTGACAAAGCCCAAAATTCATCTTGAAAAATGTTAAATTTTTGAAACCGCAAGGTTTCCCACAAGGGAAGTGTGTTCCATGATCAGCCAATTTCCGTATTCTTTGCTTATGTAATCCCTTACAAAACTATTCTTCTGCCAAAAATCTCTCATCATTCAAGCCTGTAACGGTGTCAGAAAATTTCATTAAATTTGCAGAACATCTGACTGCCTCTCAACCACTGGTACCAGGATTCTGGTATCCCTGCTGCACAAATGATTGTCAAGACACCAGTAACATAGGATTTGGTCTAGATCCAAAAACTGGCAGCACTTTTAAAAGATGTTCTATAATTCCAGCAGTGTACTGTTTCCAAAGAACTTAGAGATCTGTATAAAAACCAGACCAGTACCCTATTTTTATCCTGCTCAAAAAAAATAGCTTAAGAAGGATAAAGTGCTCTAAAAGACAAGTATACAATGAACTAATGATAAATTAAGTTCTGCTTCTCCCCTGTCAATTAAGTATCAAAACTAAGCAAAGAAATATGGTGTACAAGACTGCAGCTCAATAAATCAGGCTGAACTCTGAGAGGTAATCTAGATGCTGCTAGTGCTTTAAATATAGCTTTCCCATGCTCACTGTCTCAGGTGAAATCAAGGACACTTCAGAAATAGCATATAGACAGCTGCAGTCAATTACAGAGGAAAATAATCAAAGTACCTTAAATCACTTCGTTATGATTCAGGCTGCTTTTGTCAGAACACTGGCAAAAGTTAATGATACTCTTCAGGCAAAAAGACACGGGTGAATTGTAAACTTCATTCCTGCATTACATGGGTCAGGCTAAACACCTTTTTCAGAACAATCCAAAATAAACACTGTTTTTAGTATCATAGTTGACTGAATTTACAGAACTCACCCAAATGCAATCTGAATTTTCAGCAAGGTTTATAGTATGCTTGGGCTTTGTCAAGACTAGTTTACTGCTACAAAAACTAGAAGCAGTAGACCCAACAGTGGATACTTTAAAGTTGGTCTAGCCTGACTTTTATAGGATAAACACAGTAATACCCCTATACTGATAGTAACATTGGCCACACCCGCTAAGATAAAATTAATCTTGGTATTCGCAGATGTCTCTACAGAAATTTCTGGTGGACACTGAATTTCAATTTCTAGTAGTTTGGTTACTCATCTAGGGAGATCCTGAAATTTTTGTTTCAAAATTTCTGCTTATTCTGTCTTATCTGCAAGCTTCTTTCTCTTTCCTTTGTTTTGAAAAGGAAGTAGTTAAGTTGGATGGTGAACCAAAATTACAATATCCCTTCAAAGCATCATACATCAACATTTTCAGTCTGATACCCAGAACAGACACAGGCAGTTCAAGAGCCCGTTTAAAATACCTACCATCTGACAAAACTTCATAGGCCTCAGCTACTTGCTTAAATTGCCGTTCCGCTTCATCTTTATTGTCTGGATTTTTATCAGGGTGCCATTTTAGTGCCAATTTACGGTACCTGAGTGGAAGGAAAACAAATGATATTTTACTCTGAAATAATGGAATATGCTACACAGATAAACACGATGTTTCAAACAAGCTGTCAGGGACTGGAGTACTTAGAAATTCCTGGTGCTTTGTATCTTCCATCTAGACTGGTATCAACAGATTCTGCAGGTACACAAAGAACCACCTACTCAGATACGCTTTAAAGAAGAAAGTAGGTTTGGTGTTCTTTACTTATTCTGAAATTATTCCTGTGCATTCCTGATGATCAACATCTGCTAGACCTAAGCAAAACATCCCAAAAGATCTTTGCTGTGGGCTTCTCCTTAGAGCTCTATAATTATTTGGTACTACAACCAACCATGGGATCCTTCCATCAAGAAGGATCGGGTACGTTGAAGGCTCATAAAGCTCCAAGAATACACTGACTGTGACATCAGTGCCTTCTTTGACAGCTACACCTGCGCACAATTCCTGTCATCAAACAAAACATTTTAGGCAAAGTGTTTGTAACTACTTACTTAGAGGGATAAAGCTAAGCTTGCACTTAGGTTGATGCGTTTTGCAGTCATCCAAGACCACAGTTCAAACATTTGAGTTGATAAAGCAGCATGTGCAGGAATTTGCAACAGAACACAGCATGACTCCAGAAATGATGTAATTATATCTGTTCCTTAAAATCCATAACATATATACCAGCGACACTCACGCTTTTTTGATATCCTCTGCTGAGGCATGCTTCTGCACTCCCAGAACTTCATAGTAATCCACCATGTTTCAGGAGTTGTCTTGGTAACAACAGCTGAGTCTTTCAAGTCCTGTAACAACAACAACTTGTAAATGAAGTTTGTCCAGTACTGCTACTTCACAGAAGTCAGGCAGAAGCCTGTTACTGCCTAGTATCAAACCTGATTGAAGAAAGGTCAAATGTTTCAAATCCCAAAAAACAAATCCACTTTATTTTAGGTCAAGAGATCAAACAATTACTTTAATTTGGATTTTTATGTTCTTTGATCCCACTGAAACACAAACACACAGATAAATAGCAGTTCCTGAAACAGATTAGACTGATAAGCTAAATTTAATCAGTATTTTAAGAGGAGCATCTGGATCACAGTTTTGGTGGAGATATTAATAACTCTGAGTGCAAAAGTTCACCTAATGTTATCTATGACACCTGTCATGTCTTAAGCTCATATGGGCATAAACAAAGAGACCCATCTTTCACATCTGTTCTTCAGAACATTACTTCCACTGAGTTGCTCCCTTCAGAAAAGCAATGTATGTGCAGGTCTTAGAAATCTAGAACTGCACCTATTGAGCCCAATAAGCCTTTCTTGTACTCAGACTTTGACAAAAAATGCATGTTGCCAAAGCTACTGAATACCATTTGCTCCCTTTATGTTTATCAAGAGAAGCACATAGCCAGGCAAGATGGCTCCAACTGCAAGGTAGCCGACCAACTCAAGTGCAGATGCACTTAGTGTTTCTTACTATAAAAATACAGTTCCCACAAGAGTCCTGAGAAACCTAGATGTTAAAAAAGAAATTTAAATACTGACAGTTTCTTGCCAACATGAGAGCATAATTACAAGCGACAGTTAACACTGACCATTACTCCAACTAAATGACCACCAAGATGAAAGAACCTTTCTAGGAACTTTCAAGAATGTTTTGTATCTTCATGCAAAGCTGCCTTCTCTCCACCACTGTAAAAAGCCTCAATTCTGGCAAAACTTCCCATCCTCTTTCCATCCTACCACTGCTGGTTTGTTTCAAGTTTTATGAACAAGGAAGCAGTGACTTTTTCCAGGAGTTTTCAACTTGTTTCAGGGGAAGTCACCCAAATACACTCAGAACATAACAATACAGCAATGTATTAGTCACATTTTCTTATCTCATGCATCAAGAACAAAAAAATCATTGAAATAACCTTTCTCCCCTCAAGTTGTTCAGTGTTTTTCATTTTAGCCCAGGCAGAGTCTCAGTTTCCTTTTCTTTCACATACGTGCTGAAAGAACCAAGTACGATGTAGCCTACTGAAACAGTCTGAAATTAATTTATTGTACTACTTTCACATGTATCTTTCAACATCCTGGGATATAAACATTAAAGAAAGACCTCCTTTTAAAATACATTGGTACATCTTCAAAATACATTCCTGCTGTAGTTAAAGCTTAATTAACTTTAATTATGGATTGTGGTTACACACACATTTCCTCAAATGGCAAAACCAGTTTAAGAGATATCCTGCCATGCTTCCTCTGCTTCCAAAACTTATTTACAGAAGCAAATGTATTGGAGGACCCATGTGTTTAAAACTTGGGTGGTTTTAGCAATCTACTTAACCATACAGTCCCACAAACACAAAATTAAAGTGTAGCAGGTAAACAGCCCTTTGCCCTTTGAAATAATCTCCACATCAAAAAAAACCAGTAAGGGTATAGTTAATACTGTGATCAAAGCCAAAGGAAGTTGGGGGACATGCATTAAAATTAAGAATGCCAGTAATAATATACTAATGGCAGGGTCCAACATGTAAACATACAGATTACCAAAAATATCCCAGGATATCTGCAATCAACTGGCCCCTCCAGTTTTGCTGTTTCCCACACAACAACCAGAACAGCTCTGTGAATGCAGAGGTGAGGAGCAAAATCAGTGTGGGTTAAGTATGTTATCAAATCCCATAGCCAACCTTACGAGCAATAGTGTATATGGAATGTACAGTTTACAAAAAGAAATCAGTAGAGGGGAATCTAGTATGAGTCTAGCTCAAGGCTAGAGGGCAGAGTCCCTCCTGACAAGAGATACCAGCCTAAAACTAGTAAGCAAACAGCAGGAAGCCACCGGCCAGGAGCACATACCATAACACTAAGTTTTCTTTCCATACTCTCCTTCTCTTAAGTACAAGACTTTCATTAGCTCTCCTATCAATTCAGGTACCTATATTAGAGGGAAAATTCAAACCTCAAGCTTCTAACTAGAAAAGCAACTTAGATGCAAAAAATAAATCACATCTTTTCCTAGAGAACTTTGTGCACACAGGTAATCACACTGATTTCAACACATATTTCTTCAAACACTTTGCTGTTTGTTTAAAAACAATGCTGCAGAGCTGTTAAGTTCAGACTCAATACAAACAAAATATATTCTAGATAACAAAAGCCTGAAGTTTGGACAAAAAACCAATGCTAAGGCAACAAGACCACCTCTTAACAGATTACTCTGAGCCTAAAAAGCAGCTCCTTCAAGATAGAGGAATTATTTGTTTCAAAGAAATGTCTGGGGATTGCATATTCTGTCTTTAGTGTGAGTGTTATTGCTCAGTTTTTACCTGCCACTAACATAGAGTCTGGAATTAAGACAAGCCAGAAGCTTTCTAAAAAAACCCAAATTGTTAATATTCTCCTTCTCCTAAGCAAAGTGTCACTAAAGTCAGGTGACAGCAAGAATTCATCTCTGATATACTGTTATTTCTATCTGCTAGTTACCATAAAGCATAAACTGTACTGCTGAAATTTTCATTATCATAGGAACTTTTTTCTTGGATGTAAAAAGGTTTTAAAAACACTTACAAGAAGAAAATTCATCTGCAGCTTTTTTTGTCCAGCTTAAGAAAAAAAAGTCAGCCAATATTTAGCCCCTCAACAGCCAGTAAGACTGACAAAAAAAGCCCCACACACACCCACAAAACCCTCCTCCCCCGCAAAAAACCAACAACACTCACAAACTAGAAAAGACCTCTATCTCCAATCTTTTCAGGACAGAATTATTTTAAATACTCACTCAAGGAAACAGCCACCATCAGCTTATAATGAAACAGAAAATGGATGACCACTGACTTAGAAAATAGAATATGGCCAATTTAAAAAATATATATGTATCAGTACTTTAAGGCTATCAGTACTTTAGTAGGCTAGTGCATGGTGAAAATGCCTAGATGTTTCAAAGATGCAAACCATGTACCTGCCTGCAAGAAACCACTCAACTGTCCTAACCAAAATGACATGACAAAAATCTTCTCCAAACACCCAATCTGTCAATTTGTCTCCAAATATACAAGCAAGGCTCATGAACTAGGCACTTGAGATTTTTTTTCTAAAGCCAGGAGGAAGCCAGCCAACATTAGCTGATTTCCTGCCTCCATCCACAGAAAATCTTCAAAATTTCAGAAAGACAAGCAAAAAAAAACCCAGCTGAAAGGAGATGTTTCACGGCCTTCGCATTTGCTCACAAAAATCTGTAGTTTCTTGTGCGGGAAACTGCATTATGTTTACAGTGTGCTATCAGCTACTCCAACTCCTTCTTAGGGGCATGAAAATCAAACAGGCAGATGTTTATGTGAACCAAAAGTTTCCACAGTTTATAGATTTCTCAATCATGACAGGAGAAGGCAGCTTTGTTCTGGCTTATGGAGCAGTGGCCCTCAACTACAGACTCAAGGCAAGTGACAGGCTCGGGCCCTCCTCGTACAGCTCAGCCCAGCGCTCAGCCAGTTATACCAAAACCTGGCTCATAAGCTCTCTTTACAGCACAGCCCTCAGCTACATAAAAAGCATGAGAAGTAGTACAGAAAACAGATGTGCAGAGAGCTCCAAACTTTTACAGGATCAGATGACAGAGAAAAGCAAGTAATCAGACAAACAACCAGCAGGGATGACAAAGCAGCACCCCTAACTAAATACGGAAGGGAGGAAAGTATGCAAGCAAGAAATTCACTGAGCAGCCAGGAGGGAATTCAGACAGAAAGGGGCATGCGACCTTTGCAGCCAGCTTAGTCAGAAAAAGTTATCTATTTCTGGCCATGAAGCAACGGGCAGCACGGAGAGTCCAGAAAGATGCCAGAACAGCTCGAGCTTAGTGACTACAGCAGTCACCTGGAGAGCAGGATGGAGTTCCAAACTCCTGATTCATGCAGCTCACAGAAGCAGGCAGTCATCAACATCCTCTGCAAGTCCCACAGCCACCCAGTTCCCAGCACCGGCCTGCTCTCCATGGACTTATCTAAAGGATTGCATCCTGCTGGCAACTCCAGAGGAACAAATACCCTGCTCTGAATCCCAGTTCGCTTTGACTGAACTCACAAAGCTCCACTGTACTAGAGCTGTACAGGGGCTAACGCAAAAATTCCCACAGTTTACCAGAAAATTTTTCTAAGAGTAAGAATGCTAAGGAACAAATAAAGTTATTTATAATTATGAGTGTAAAAACACAGAGCAAGAAAACCTGTGTAACTTTTGTGTTTAATAAACCTGACAAATACATTTAAACAAGGCACCAGCATTGTTTTTTTCCTCCTACTTACACGCACAGTGCCGTGCAGACTAAGGCATATTAAAGACTTCAATACTTTTAACTTCTACTTACCTATGCTTAGAAAAGCTGCCACAGTTTAACTTCACAGGGTCCGGAAATTTATTGTTTCATGGAAAAATGTCAATTTACCATATAATTAAAATTAATAAAATGTACTTCAATAGCCATGTTTATACTCATTATTTTAATATTCCCTCAGCATCCCCAGGAGATGAATTTAATAAAACAAACATTCCAAAAAGCTTAGTTTAATCTCATGTTTACAGCAAACATCCTGCTTATATGTCAGACAGCAGGGTGGATTTGGACACAGTTATTATTATACCAGGATGCAGTTCATACAGGGAGAAGGCAGCTGGGCTGACTGCTTTACCTTGCAGTTCATGTTCCATAGTAGAAAAGCCAGCAACAACAAAACTCCACCACAGCCAAACAAGAGACACCTGCACAAGATACCCTCACCCCTCAAGGCAAGAAGTTACCAGGAACCCTGTCCACTCCTCTCCTCCACAAAGGGCAGCAAGACACAACTCTGGCAAGAATTACAGGACTTAGTCTGTATTGCTGCCTGGCACATGGAAAGCCTGTAGAGGGCAACAAGTAAGAAACCATTAAAAAAGAGTGAACCAACCAAAAATGGAAACAGAAGAAATCCAAAATCTTCATCTGTGAAAGAAATGTAAACTGGCTAACAAAAACCAGGAAAGGATGCTGATTAGTGAACAGGCCACCCTGACTCCCTTGGCTGAGACTCTCCTGCTTATCCATCTGATCTCTGATGAAGGGGGACTTATTCGTGATCTTTCCTTAAAGCAAAGGAGCATTTTTCCAAAACACGACAACTCAGGTGTCCAAATTTGGAATTGTGTCACAAATATCTGGAACAATGTCACTCTTTGAAAACTAACCATAAAAGGCTATTTTATATGAAATGAAATTCCTATCTTATTTTAAAAAATATATGCTCTGTGCATGATTAAGCAACTGAAAACAGTGAAAGCCTCAACTGACAGCTAAGGCCCAGAAAGTTTTAGACAAATAATCACAGGCAATCAGATGACCCTTTAGGGAAAAGAAAACAGTGTAAAGTTTCTACCCATTTCCCCCGAAATGTTTTTGAAGTCATAATAATTTCATTTAAGTCAAACAAAAAAAGAAAAAAAAAAGTGCTTCATTAAAGGAAACAGCAAGTTCTTTTTCAGTGTTGACAGGCTGTCATAGATTCAGACTACATTTTAAGACAGAAAAAAAATTCTAACCAGAAAAATTAAAGTTCTAATAAAAACTGGCTGCAATGTAGCTATGAATGGCTTCAGACTTATTATATGGCCTTTAAGATCCTTGTTAAGTATTGAGTCCTCACTAATATCAGTGGGATTTCTGTATTTATTCAGAACAAATAGAAAACATTAAACCTACACCTAGTAACTGTAGGAGCGAAATGCATATGCATGAATTATTTCTTCCCTAGCAGTTAAATAAATAAAGCAGAATGATTTCATTAAGTCTAAAGTAAGAAAAGTCCAACATCTATCCAAATGTATTTCATTCAGAAGAAAATATAATTTAAACCTACTAATTACCTCAACTACCGTTTTATTTTAAAATCTATCTTGAAATAAACAATCATCATATGCAAGATCCAACAAGTTTTGACAAAGCTAAGCAATTTCTCACTAATCCTTCCATTGCTTGAATAAGACAAAGGAAAAGCTGTTGACAGAAAATGTTTTCAGGACACAGCTGACGAGGTTCTTTACAAATGCTATTACAGAAATGGAGCACTTCCTACTTAAGGAGCACAATGCTTAAACATAAACCTCACACAGCTACGTTGAAAATTACAGCAATGAATTCCCTTCAAAGCATCACTCCACGGTTAAGAAACAGTAGATGTGCTCCTGGAAGTCTGGAAGTTCAGTGCATTGGCTCGGCCGAGCTGCACCTCCTCCACAGCCGGCGGCACAAGGGCAGCTTCGGCTCACACGGGTGGCTGCGCCCGGCGCTCAACCCGCGCTGACATTTCAGTCGATTCCAGGCCACAACTGCGACTCTGGACTGGGTACAACGCAATCACCGCCCTCGTCCCACGCAAGCTCAGATCACAGACCTCACTGCACCAATGGGCTCGGCACAAACGCAAAACAAACCCAAAAGCTGGTATTTATTTCCTCAGGACAGTCCATGTACTGTTAGAAACTCCTACATCCTACGTAAGATGATGATGATTTAACGTAAGTTGTTCCCTCTCCCCACATACATTCCAAAACTTTTAATGGATGGAAGAAAGAATACAGCAGGTAAAGAAATATATCTATCTATTTTAAAAACCAGTAGCAAAACACAGTAGCCCTGTAACTAAAACTTTGGTATTACACCAAAGTAAAGCCCTGCGTGCCTTCCCCCCAAGCCCAGCCAAGATAAATTAGCAACCTGCATCCATCTGGGAAGGACAGAGAAAACACCAGAGAGAAGCTGTCTGGGTAAGAATCTGCTGTAGTTTGAAAGCACAAGTACTAAAAAGACAAGTCTGATGAAGAATAAGGGGAACTCTACAGTTTACAGACAGAGAAATTACTAGTAGTACTGCAGTCTAAACAGTGCTGCCAATAAAAGTAGCAATTTAAATTTCTCCTCCAATAGAGATTATTTTTAAAAACTCAATACTAATTTAACTTCCATTTCCAACACACTCTTATTCTCCACTGACAAATCAGCATGGGAGCCAGGAACAGTAAACGAAGCTAGAGCAATGTTGTGCAATAGTTAAAATTTTGGTTGCTTGAAATTTAAAAAAAACAACAAAAACCTAATCACAGAGACATGATCTGTAAATACATTTACTCATTGGTCCAAACAAATCTTCTTTGACAACATAATCTATCAGACTAAACGGTATTTTAACTACCAGGCTCTTGATCACCAGCGGAGTACAAAATCCCTAACTGGAGTACAAGGATCTCCAAAGAGTAAACAAAAATTAAGGTCAGCAGGCAGCAGTGACTGCAACCTCTGCTGCAGGACCAGAGAGGCAAAGCGTTGCTTCATTCCAGTTGTTCCCTTCGTGTCAATGCCTTGTTCTTGTCACTTTTTGACACTTTATAGCCTTAAAACTCCTGGGTTTGGTCACTGACTATGCAATGTCACAAGCCAGACCATTTGCACATTAGCTCTGTTATAAAGGTAGGTTCTATGTTATTGTGTCTGAATAAGTAGCCGTTTATTATTACCAGAATTTAAAATAGATTTGTTCAGTATTTTAAATAATTTTTAACACCTTTGTTAGCATGGCTTAAGCCTGCAGCACATGTTTTCAGCAGCCAACGAGAGCTCTGAGAGCAACACAAAGTGTTGGTGCAAACAGGAACGCTGGTAATAACCCCAGCCCAGAGCCCCCTCTGAAGTGCAGCAAATACTGGCGACAGTGTTCCTTACCTGGCAGTGTCAGTTTTCTACTCAGCTCGGAACCTGGCAACAGCGAGTTCAAAACACCCGACCTCTGCCGACCTCACCCACAACAAACCTCCCTCCTTCCCCTAAGCCGAGTAAGAAACACTAAGAAGAACGTAACTAAACTGCTTCCATCGGGGGAGAAAAACAGTGCGTTTGGCTTAGCACCATCAAGGGTGGAAAATGCCCCTGAGATCATCCAGTCCCACCATGTCCTCAACAATGCCACTGTACCCCTTAAACCACTAAACCACAACACCCAGCGCCACATCCAGACGCTTCTTAAACACTGCCAAGGATGGTGACTCTACCACCCCCCTCGGCGACCTATTCCAATGCCTGATACCCCTAAATGTGACGTATTTTTCAATATTCTTTAATCTGAGTCTCCCCTGTCCCAGCTATTTCCTCTGGTCCTCTCACTGTAGGCACGGCAAGAGTCCGCCCCCCCCTCAATACAACCCCCTTTCACGGAGTTGTAGAGAACGGAAAAAAGGAGGACACAATAACGCTCTCAAGCCGCCAAGGCAGTGCCCTGCGACGAAAAGCGCTTTAAGGAGAATATCTGTTTAACGAACCGAGGCTCGCCCTCACCTTCTGGAAACTGACACCACTGCCAACAAGCAATGGAAATCCGGATTTTTTTTTTTTCCCTTGCGGGGAACAGGCGGCAATGAGAGCTGGGAACGAACGTCCCGGGATTTGCCCCGCTCCGAGTACCAGGGAGAGACCCGGGCTGCCGCTCCTTCCCCGAGCTCCCTGCGATCCCCGAGCCCAGCCAAGGCCAGGCGAAGCCCCCACGGCGCCCGGGGCCGTTCCAGTACTGCGGGGCCTGCGCCGACCGCGCCGCGAGGCCCCGGTACCACGGACGCCGCTGCCGAGCACGGTGGCCCGGCCAAGCACCCGCTGCCCCTGCCTCCCGCACGGCCGCGGCCGGCCCCGGGCCGGTCTGCCCCGCACTCACCCGCC
>VXBT01006884.1:1044428-1160176 GCA_013400235.1 Oriolus oriolus
CGTGAGGGAGGGGGCTCCGGGCGGCGCAGGGCCGCCGCCTGTGTACCGGGGATCCGCACGTCCCGAACGAGTGACGTCCGCTTCCTGCTCCACAGAGTCATAGGATGTCTAGTGGACATGGTGGTGTTCAGTCAGAGGTTGGACTCAATGATCGTAGATGGTTTTTTCGAACCCACTTGACGATGTGATTCTGTGAAGCAATGCCCAGGTGTGCAGCTGAGGGGAAAGGAGAAGAAAAAAACCAAAAAAGAATAATTTTAAGAAGCACTCTTTTAATAGGGGAGTTTGGCTGCTAGAATTGAGATGACAAAATTTCTTCCCCTTTGGTGTCTTACTTTACTCTCAAAAATTGGGGGTGCCAAGAGGATGGACCAGGCTCTGCTCAGTGGTGCCCAGCAACAGGACATGGGGCAATGGGCAGAAACTGATGCACAGAAGTTCTACCTAAACATGAGGAAGAACTTCCTTACTGTGCAGGTGACCATGGACTGGAACAGATTGCCCAGAGGGACTGTGGAGTCTCCCTCACTGGAGGTATTCCAGAACCGTCTGGATGCAATTGTGTGCCGTGTCCTCTGGGATGACCCTGCTTGAGCAGGGAGGTTGGACCAGGTGACCCACTGAGGTCCCTTCCAACCTGACCCCTTCTGGGATTCTGTGAGGGGAAATGCAAAAAGTGATGCCTGGGTGTGATGGTGTAGGAAAAGGTGAAAAAACCACTAATAATTTTAAGAAACAGTCTTTGAATAGGTGAGTTTGGCTGCTAGAGGTGAGATGACAAAATTTCTTCCCCTTTGTGTGTTTAATTGTAGTCTCAAAAATTGTAACTCGGGCACACAATTCCTTTGAGGCCAGATTCCTCTACCTCCATGTAGCGCCTGGACAGAGTCCTGCACTGGGTGAATGTACTGGAGCATCCTTTGGGTTATATTTGAGTATGTGGTTTTCTGAGTGCCATGGCTGAGAACAAAGTATAGGGCAGCAAAGTTATTATTCTATTTTTAAAATGTAGGCTTTATGCATGCTTTAAATTTCTGTAAAATTACATTTCTTGCCCCTTATTTAAAAAGTGGAGGCATTAATTTATAGATCACCAAACTGAAGTTAGAGAGTTTCCACGTCTAAAATGTATGCTTCCCAAATAAAGTCAATTAAAAGGCTACTCATTATTTAGGAAATGTTTGTGTGGGAGTGGGGTCAGCTCAAAAAGACAAAAGCCAGCTTGGAATAAGAGAGAGGAAAACCTAAAACAAATCAGCAGGACAAGTAGTAGGACAACCCTAAATATAGGCTTGGTGCTTTGGGGAAATACAAGCTTCAAAAGAAATATTGTTGATTATTGATGCTAAGTTGTGGTTGTGGAAACAATTTTTCA
Source organism: Oriolus oriolus (assembly GCA_013400235.1). NCBI lineage: Eukaryota > Metazoa > Chordata > Aves > Passeriformes > Corvidae > Oriolus > Oriolus oriolus. The sequence goes on from VXBT01006884.1 coordinate 1,045,804, forward strand.
AAATTAGATCAAAGAGACACCTCACTCCATTATTAGTTTCTCATCAGCAAGTAGCTGTGAAGTCCAAGTTGTTGATCCACTTTGAAAGAAAAGACCCAAAGGATTAGTAGGTTCGACTGGCTCTTCCTAATGGATAAGGTTCAGACCTCAAAGGATTTGCAGCCTGGCAAGTGCAAAGGCAGGTCAGTACTGTGTGGTGTGGGAGCAGACCATATGAAATTCTGATTTAATCCTTTAAACATTTCTTGATGTGGAAATAAAGGTTTTTCCCCAACCTTTCATAACCGATTACAGGTGAGAAAAAAAGTATGAAGAGTCCTAAAACCTGAGCTGCAATAAACAAGACAGAAGTTGCACAAGGCAATTTCTTTGCTATAATAGTTTAAAGAGCAGATTTTATATTACAGTTAAGGTATGATGGATGCCAACCATAAAACTTTCTATTTATCCAAGCAAACAGAACATGGCAAAGAAGCACGATTCCATATGGAACTAGAGGGCTGGAATCAAAACACTGCCTGAATCAATGCAACCATGGCTTCTTTAACACAATTGTTATCACTACATTAATCTGCCCCCAGATTTTCTAACACTCTTCTGACTCTAGACAGCACGGCCCTGCTTTAGCATCCTTCAGATATAGAAATAATATTTGGGAAGAGAGCAATTAGAGACCAATTTTGCATTTGGAGAAAGGAAGGTATGAGAAGGTCAGGTGCCTGCTCACAGCCAAGGGCAGGGTGAGCTGTGCGAGATGCAGTTTGGCATTTTGTACATCAAAACACTGAGAATGTAAATAAATGTTTCCTTACAAAGTTACAGATGGAAACAAAAGATTGTGTAATTATTTTTTTTAAATCCAGAATATAGTTTAATTGGTTTATGCTTGTCTTTGAAGAAGATATGAAGACATTTCCCAAGACTTTGCAGAATGGGCAGTTTGCAGAGCCACCAATTACAAATATCATTTATTAGGGCACCTCTTTTTTTTTTAACTTACGATCTTTGATGGCTCAGATTATCTCTAACACTGAACAATAACAAGAATAATTTACTTTTTAGAAGTTTTCTCATATTGTGCACACGATGTTTAATTTTCTGTTCTCTGTTACAGGGAAAGGCAAGTGATTTGAATTAAAACAGCACGTGGCAAAGCGTACCTGAAGAGATACTGCAGGGGATACTGAGGCACACACTGCAGAGATCCAGGTGAGCGTGCAAAGTCAGTATCCCCAAAACTCCCACAGTAAAACAATGCAACCCCAGCTTGTCCCCATGTGACCTGAGCCAGCTCCTGCAGAGCCACTTGCATGAATGCCCCAGTGCCCCAGTCCAGAGATTTTCCCTCTCACACTTGCGAGCACCAGGTTTGCTCAGCCCTGGTACTGCACCCCGCAGAAGCCAATCTCCCCACTGCTGCAGGAGGCAGCTTGGGCAGCACGGAGTGCCACAGAACCTCCGCAGGTTTGGTGACACTTGGGAACAATGGGACAGAGGTAACAGCTAAAGAATTCCTATTTATATTTCAGTCTTAGGAGTGGGGAGAAGTAATTCCAGAGACTCCAGGCTGAGGCTGCCTCTAACTCAGCATCCATCAGACTGCTCCTGCCAAAGGAAGTTTCTACCTCCCACCTATGGTTCAGGCTCCCCTTGGTGGTGGTAAATGAGCTTGGTAAATGACTAAGCATTCCACCTGAACTCATCTTGACATGACTGATCTTGAAGAGATCAGTGTCTGCCCTTCCTCTTCCCCTCAGGAGGAAGTTCTAGACTGCAATGAGGTCTCCTCTCAGTCTCCTCTTCTCCAGGCTGAGCAGACCAAGTGACCTCAGCTGCTCCTCATAGGGCTTCTCCTCTAGAACCTCCACCATCTCTGTAGCCTTCCTGTGAAAACTCTCTCTAGATCATTATATTGTGGTGCCTAAAACTGCCCCCAGCACTCAAGGTGAGGCCACCCCAGCCCAGAGCAGAGCGGGACAATCGCCTCCCTTGCCTGGCTGGCAATGCTGGGCCTGATGCACCCCAGGACACGCTTGGTCCTCCTGGCTGCTGGGGCACTGCTGGCTCACGTTCAACTTGCCATCAACCAGGGCCCCCAGGTCCCTTCCCGTGGGGCTGCTCTCCAGCCTCTCATTCCCAGGGTTGCCCCATCCCGGGGGCAGAATCCTGCACTTGCCCTTTGTTAAACTTCATATGGTTGGTGATTGCCCAGCCCTCCAATTTGTCTAGGTCTCTGCAGGGCCTCTCTTCCCTCAAGGGAGTCAGCAGTTCCTCCCAATTTAGTGTCCTTGGCAAACTTACTTAGTTTCCCTTCCAGTCTTGCATCCAAGTCATTTATGAGGATGTTGAAGAGCACAGGGCTGAGGCTGGAGCCCTGTGGAACCCCAGTAGTGACAGGTCACCAGCCTGGTGTAACCTCATGCACTGTAACCCTTTGTGCTGACCCGTGAGCCAATTGCTCGCCCTTCACATGATGTGTTTACCCAGCTGTGTGCTGGACATTTTGTCCAGGAGGATCCTGGGAGAGACAGTATTGAAAGTTTTACTGAAATCCAAAAGGATTACATAACTGGCTCATTAACATGTTTAATTAGATCTATTTATAGGACTAATAAAACTGAAAAGCTTTTAGGTTCAGAAAACCTTCAAAGGTATTTGCAAAAGTATGAAGTCAAAGTGCCCTGTTTTTATGGCTAGCTGCTTGCAGCAGAAGCCTGGAGTACTGTGTTAAGGGGCATTAAATCTGATGTTGCTGGCAGAGCATCAACATTCCAATAACAAAAGAAGGTCTAGTGGGTCTGTTAAAGCTGGTATCAAAGATCCAGGCTGATATCCAAGTGCTGAGTCATTGAGTCAGAATAAATGCTGCTATCAAAGAATCTTAATTGTTTAAGAACTTTCAACTCTCCCCTGGGAACATGAGGGAAAGGTCTGGTCTCTTCACCTAACTTCAGCTGTTTCAAAGTTAAACATCCAGTTTAAGGCCATTGACTGTGAAGAGAGAGGAGGAGAGGGCACCTCCAGGGCACAATTCATTCCACCCTCTTTGGAGATGTGTTTCAGTAAAGAAGGAACCACCCACCAGAGCTCTGTCCTGGGGCTGCCTCGGCAGCCACCTCACAGATGCCTGAAGTTAAGTGAGATGAATTCAGGCCTAACTGGTAGCTATAACCTAATGATGGAAGTAACGTGGCAGCATTCCAGGAGGTATTAGCAATTCACATAGTTCCCAGATTCTTTTTTTAAACCATCTTTTATGATTTATGGAGGTCAATTATATAAAGCCCATTAGAACACAAGAAATGCTTAAAAATGCTGCATTAGAGAGACATTAATATTAGTCCTTCTGAGGTGGTAATGGCTGTAGCCTTCCCAGCCTGCTGCTCTGCCCTGCTGCTTAATGCATCCAGTTTTCCTGTTTACAGATTTACAGATTCTATTTTTGGTGTTAACAAAGAATATGAGCATATGTATCAAAGACTGTTCTCACGTCATCTAATTATAGTACTGTTGGCAAAGTAATTCTGGAAAGTGCCACTTAATAAAATATAAGCATTAACTTTTTGCTGATAGCTTATCAGAAACAATTAGACTTGAAATATGGGCAGTACACCGAATGTTTAAAACTTTCTGTAGAAGCACTAAAAGCACAAAATAACCCATTTTCACCCGCATTCTCCAGTGTTTTCCTGCCGAGCAGAACCTCAATTTTCATTGGTACAGTGTGTCTTAGGTAATCTAGAGGCTGCAAGTTTATTTGGACTCCTCTTTGTGAGCAAAAGCCTGAGCCAAGTGATGCTCTTCAAAGTGGTTAAACCACTTCAGGGTAGTTGATGTTTTTGCCAATTCCTCCTGAAATATCAGATGTATTCTGCTGATTATTTGGGGTCTTCACACAACAACCCAGGAGCTATTGGGGGCAGTCAGACCATCTCATAGCTTATGCCAAGTGCTTATCCTTTGCAAGGACAGCTTGGTCAGCATTTATATTCATTAACTTGATCAGGGATATGCTTTTCTGTCCATGTGATAATGCCAAATATTAGTTAATTCTATGTAATTTTTCATCAATAGCCAGATAGATCTACCAGATAATTATACCTAAAGTATCTCTGCAGAACTTTGAGCTCTGCTGCTGTTTGCCTGAAAGTGAAGAGGGGAAAAAGAAAAACAGAGCTGTAATGAAAATCATTATTCTTAAGTAAAGATACAAGGGCTAGAAGGAAACAATTCCTTCAGAAGGTTTGTTTGACAACATACAGCAAAACTACATAGCAACTGAGGAGAGATGCTTTTCCCAGGTCTAACGTTTGGGCAAGCAGCAGTAGCAGGAGGATCTGAAATAACACCATCTGGTGAATGCCTGTTTCTTTCTTCAGCAATCAAGAACTATGTGTAACTATAAACAAAGAATAAAATAGAAATAATGCAAAAGTACTTTTCAGTTAAATGTTACACAGAATGAACAAACAGCTGCTCTGGGAATGCAGAAAAGAATGATGTTAAATATAGTAGGAAATTTGAGCATGCTGCTCCTATAAATACATGAACCAACTCTGCAAACAGAATGTATGATTCTGCAGAGCTGTGGACAGGGAAATGTAGTCCCAGACTGGAGAGCAACTATTCTGGCAATAAATGTAGCAACCATTTAACCATCACACAAGAAAAGCTCATCCCTTGACAGTGTGAAATCAAGCTGCAGGACATCTGTGCCTGCCTTTATGTCCCATTTTTTGCCAGTCAGAATTCCCATGTTTCTTCTGTTTGACTGTCAGATGCGCTTTGCTGGATTCTGGGCTACTCGACCTTCAGAAGACAGTCAAAATACAGGAGTTCGCACAAGAAGTTGCATTTCTTGAGTTTTTGATACTGTTGGTGGCAGAAGCAAATATACATTCAGGTGATTTAACGTTAGTCCTATTTTTTACATCAGTGTTTAGCATCCTACCTATAAAAAACTGTGAAAATAATTCAGAGCTCAGTTTTTACCAAGTCTGCTATTTTGCATTGATAATAGATTTGCAAAATCCTTGGAAAGTCAAAGTAGTACTGGAAGTTGAAAAAGCAAACCCATGAAGTCTTAAATCCAACCCTACCTGGTAAATGCCACTGATTACCAGCCACAGGAATCTGACAAAGGAAGAGATTTAGTGTTATCTACTTGGTCCCCAGTCACATCAAAGTCAAAAGGTATTTTGAAGATGCTGCTGGGTTCACTAACAAGCAAGGCAGAGAGAAAGATGATTAAGGTTTTGAAGGCTGTGTCATATGAGGAAAGGCTGAGAGCTGATGTTGTTCAGCCTGGAGAAGCCTCAGATTCCTTAGTATTGCCCAGTGACAGGAAAAGAGGCAATGGGCACAAACTGGAATACGAGAAATGTGTTTAAACCTGATTAAAAATGTTTTATTGTGAAGTTAATTGAACACTGAAAACAGGTTGCCCAGAGAAATTGTGGATTCTCCATCCAAGAAGACATTCAGAACTCCACAGGTGAAGGTCTTGAGCAACCTGCTGTAGGTTTGAGCAGGGGGTTGGAGTAGGTGATCTCCAGACCTTCCTCCTGACTTCTGCCATTCTGTGTTCTCTGTAAGGGATTCAACTTGTAGAACTTCATCATCACTTTTTGCCTTGTGTTGTCTCTCTATACAAAAGAGAAATTTAATGCCCTTTCCAGACTACCAGATACATACTGAAAAACAGGCCAGATACCTGGGCATTTGTGTTTTTATTCATGTTACAAATTATGAAACGCCCTACAAGAGGAGTTTTCTTTAATTTTATGTTTACTACATTTTTAGTAGCAGGTAAGCTGAAGCATATATTCTAAGTATTCAAAAATAAATATGAACAATACTAACTTTATACTAAAGTGGAACTAAAAGTGTATTTAGCAATGAAAATAATAAATAAGCAAAGGGAAACAGATAAGCCTAATTATCAAAGGAGATAAAAATTAAATTGCACCTTCAAAGGGGCCAACATGTGCTAAAATTCCAGAAGCTGAAAGAGACTTTAATGTATGTGTTTGCTGACAGACTAGCATTCTTCACTATGAATCACAGCTTCTCAGACTTTTATCCATGGAGTTTTATTCTTTCCAAAGATTCTGAAGAAGTTTTTAAAAGCAGAACAAGTGTACTGTTTGAAAGACACCCTGAAACAAAGGTAAACCTCAGAGCTGCAGCTTCCTTGGCAGAGTGGGAAATCACAGCTCGAAAGCTGAAGGTATGAACCATCCCGAAGCAGTAGCACCACAGACAGCAATGTTTAGGTTGGAAAAAACCTCAGTGATGATTGAGTCCAACCTGAACCCAGCACTGCCAAGCCCACCACTGAGCCAAGTCCCTCAGTGCCGCATCTCCAGGAATTCTAAATCTCTCCAGAGACAGTGACCCCACCACTGCCATGGGCGGCCAGTTCCAACAGTACTACCTTCAAGACCAACAAGCAGTTAATATTAGATTCTTTTAGAACCTACTCAGTACTATCAATCTTTAACAAGAGAATGCCCAATTTACTTCAAAAAATGAAAGAGTGTTTCTGCAGAGTTTCAAGAAAACTCAAATTATTTTATTCACAAAAGCAGAAGTCAATAAAAATATAGATATCCTGATCAGTTTTACAGACCACGTTCATTTCTTCTCTCCTTCACTGACAGGCAAAAGCATAATGAAAAAAAAGTAACAAGCATTTACATCACAAACCATTGTTAACACAGATTCATGTATATGAGCAAATATTACAGGTCCAGCAAACATTCTTTTGTTTTTTCCTTTTTTTTCTTCTGTGCTGTACTATTTTTCAGTGGTGATATGTGCTGTCTCACTGGCATTTAACTAATAGTTTTTGATACAAACTGAAATTTATGAGCTCACTGCACCCAAAAGTGTTTTCTCTGAATTCCAAACCCCTTTATAGGATTAAATTAGGATGTTTGTGCTTTATTACTCAAGTGATGCCAAAAAAATGTCAACATTGCTACTAATAGCATCAGGAGGTTCTTTTATTATTATTATTATTATGGAGCACCTCCCCAAAAAATACCTGAAGATATCCTCTTTATTCAAATCAAACTTCTGTCAGCTCAGTGTTTACACATGAAATTGGAGGAAAATCCTTCATCTTCTGCAGATATATAAATGTTCCCTAGAAATACCAGTTTTGTGAAATTTGTACAAGTCTGGCTTTCAGGACCATGATGGAAGACAACAGAGATCAAGGACAAGGCCAATTACTCCTGGTTTGGTTTGCTGTGCTTTATTTTTTTTAATCCATCTAACAGGACTAAACCCCCATCTGGGAAAAAAACTCATTGAAAATAAGAGACCAAGTGCTAATTTTATTTCTTTATTCCACTTTTAACGCCTTTGAACTTTGTAGAGATGAAAAATTTGTGAACTCTTCCATCATATAGACCTTGACAAAATGTTTTTAGAACAGGTTACAAAATTACAAACCCAAACTTACTTGAAAACAAAATCCAATCAGAAAATGCTTGCTTTTTCAAAAAGCAAGTACTGAACTAGGAGGATGAAACACTGTACAGAAACTTACTTTAAGGAAGGGTTCTCTTGCACAGAAATCAACCCCAAACTCATAATTATTACTGCTATAATTCTGATGATCAAATCTACAATAGCATTTCAGGTTGCTTGCATGCAGAGTGCTCCTGCCTCTGCCTACCTGAAGTCTGGGAACATCACAACTGGGAGACAGTTCACTCTTCTTCTAAAATTCAGAAAATCCAATTTCATACAGAAACAATTCTTGCTATGTAAGTGCTACAAGAGATCATTTCAACCCCCCTGCTCCTCAGGACATGCCGATGTTACCTCTCACACCTTTACCTCCTGTTCCTTAAAGTATCCAGCAATAGATCACTGAAAAGCAGGAACTGGTGCTTCATCCTGCCTCTCTGCAAACAGCTGGGAAGGAAAAAGAAAAAGAAAAGGAAAGCCCCACTCTCCTCTCACTGCAGTCTGGATTCGGAAGGCGGTGAAGCTGCACAGACCTGTGCACAGTGAAATCTGGGCTACAAGTGCTCTGATGCCCTGCCTGTGCCGGTGTCACACGTCATGTACAGGATACCCAAACAAGATCACCGAGTGCTGCACACTGAAGAAATAAAACATCAGAGTATTTTCAGCAAATTCAAGTTCTCTCCTGAAGGTTTCTGCAGCTCTGTGATTCCTGCAATTACAGCTCTGTGCAAGTCACACTTCCCCCAACCCTGTGGCACCCACTGCCTTCCTGGCCACAGACAGCAATAGTGGGCACTGGCTCCTTTTCAAAAGCACAAAGGGGACATTACCAGTCACCAGTACTTGGCATGACTCCAACACAATCTTCAAAATACAAATATTTAATAGAAAAATTTAATTTAATTTTACAAAATACAGATACAACACTACCCAATGTAGCAAAATAATGGAATTGAAAAATAATTTCAAAATACTTAAAGCATTAGGTTCTAAAATAAATAATGCTATCTAAAAGAAGTGTTCGGGTTTTGCAATTAGGGGGAGGCAGTTTCACTATTACTGATCTCTTTTTCAACTTCTTTACAAGTTCCATAATTTATGTAGAAAAATATACAAGAAAAGAATTTGGGATAAAGAATAGGTTGGGTATGTAACATTTAACATAAATAAAAAGCCTAAAGCAAAACCAAAAAGAAAACCAATCATTTTATTTCTGTACATCAAGACTACAAATAGTATTTTAACACTTCATTTATTACCCAAATTAAGAAATTATACATTTTTATATGGTTACTAGTAAACATCTTAAAACCACTCAGTTTCCCCACATTTAAAAGGATATTGCTGGTTACTGCTTATTTAATGGAAATCCAGCAGAGTTTCCAGTAACAGCAAAATATTTTTTTGCATAAGAGATGAATACAAATTTGATTGTAATTTTTGATGATTTAAAATATAAAAGTAAAGTTCAGAGGGATGGACTTATGAATCTTGCAGTCTGAACTATAATTCCTTTTTTAAACTCACTGCAGTTTGCATACGAGACCCTACAGTGTGCCTACTACTAGAGGATCAGCTCCTTCCATATGAAACAATTTTTTACCCAGATATTGAATTATATTAAGCAGCATATTCCCACTTACTTTTCTCAGCAGAAATACTGCAGGGAAATGGATATAAAAGCTGTTTAATCACAAAAAAAAGGTAATTTGATCAGTGTCTACAGCACAGATATGGTATTTAAGATGGAAAGAAATGATAGGGAAAAGGAATGTGACCACCACAGGCTTCAAATATGGAAGATAAAGCCTGATAACTTTGGTTCAAATAATTTTAATAATTATTAGATGTATATTTTTCCAAAGTGATGATTTCTGTATGTACTGTGTATGCAATAGGAGACTGATTCATTTAAAACCAACCAACCAACCTGGCACAAAAGACACAAACAGAACAGAGAAAACCTGGAAAGTCACATCCATTCAGAACAGTGTCCACGTGACAAGGATGCAGCAAAGGTTGAACTTAAAATAATGCAAATCCTAATTCTTCAAGGTGTTTCAGAAAGCACAAAAGGAATATTACACCCATTTTATCTCAGTGCCTACCATCTTGAGGGAAGGTAGTATAAAACAAAATCAGTTCAAAACCAGAATAATAGACTATGCTGAATTGGAAGGGATCGATCAGGATCATCCAAGTCCAACTTCTGGTCCTGCACAGAACACCCCAAGAGTCACAGCAAGTGTCTGAGAGCATTGTCCAAACACTTCTTGAGCTCTGTCAGCCTTGGGGCTGAGACCACTTCCCTGGGCAGCCTGTTCCAGTGCCCGACTACCGTCAAGGTAAGAAACCATTTTGTGATACCCAACCTAAACCTTCCCCAATCCAGGTCCATGCTGGTTCCTCAGATCCTGTCACTGGTCACCACAGAGAAGAGATCAGTGCCTGCCTCTCCTCTTCCCTTCATAAAGAACTGCAATAACTGCAATGAGGTCTCCCCTCAGTGTCCTCTTCTTCAGGCTGAACAGACCAAATTACCTCAGACACTCCTCACACGGCTCTCCCTCACCACCCTCCTGGCCTCCTCTGGATGCTCTCTAATGGCTTAATGTCTTCTTTATACTGTGACACCCAAAACTGCCCCCAGGACTCGAGCTGAGCCTGCCCCAGCCCGGAGCAGAGTGGGACAATCCCCTCCCTTGCCCAGCTGGCGATGCTGTGCCTGATGCAGCCCAGGACACGCTTGGCCCTCCTGGCTGCCAGGGCACTGCTGGCTCATGTTCAACATTCTGTCAACCAGGACCCCCAGGTCCCTTTTCACAGCTGCCCTCCAGCTTTTCATTCCTCAGTCTGTACACACATCCAGGGTTGCCCCATCCCAGGGGCAGAATCTGGCCCTTGCCCTGGTTGAACTTCATATGGTTGGTGATTGCCCATCTCTCTATGATTTGTAAACAACTCTACAATGGAAGTTAAGATGTTAGGTTGTCAGTAATGAGCATTTTCATCCTCTCAGTTCTGGGATATCTGCAAACATCTGCTTGCCTTCCATCTAAAAGATTAATTACAGGATGTTAGCCCTGTCTTATCCCAATGCACCGCACAGTACACAACTTTTATTGCCAGTTTGCAAAATTATTTATGTTTGAACAGCACAAAGCCAAAGCTTCATCTTTGGTTAATTTCACTGAGATGTCACTGTTCTTTAAATGTGCTCTTTCTCCACATAAACACAGAAATCAGCCACGCTGCACACAGCATTCATTGTTTTGAGTCATAAAGCAGTGTCAACGCAATATTCAGTAATGAAAGCTAACTAAGAAATCGTGTTTAGAACTGAAACCTATTTGAGGGCATTTGGTAAGACACAAGAACTGCAGAAATGTAGACAGAATTCCCTTAAACTGCTTGGGTATGGGTGCTGCTTATAGAGTAGGCACTGGTTCGTTCCTCTGCAGATCATCCAAACAAGCATCAGTTGGACTCAGCTGAGTTCAAATCCAGCAGCACATTCAATGGCATAGAGGAGCTTGCTTCGCATCAGATTCTCATCGTAAAACTCGGGAAGCTTCAGCAAGTTCATGCAGGTACTGGCAGTAGGCAGCCTATCTAAATCAGATCCTCCATTGTGAATGCAAAATGCAGGATATAACTCCTGGAAAATGCAACCAAAACAAAAAACAACCACATATCAAAAAAAGGTATACAAGCCAAAATCTACCCTGTAGCAGCTGGCACACATTTCTATGAAGTAAATCACTAGATGAAAACCTGTCACAATGACACTCAAATGGCATTTCTTCCATTCCTCACTACTCTTGAATTGCGTAGTGTCTCCCTCTGCCTTGTCCCAACAAGATCCACTAATTTTCAAGACACAAAGCAATTTATGTGACTCTAAGGAAAATATAATGATTTGTTATTGTTCATACAGTCTAACGTACAAATTTACAATGCTACAAAAACATAACATCAATGTGCATAGTGAGTCAGTAATGATATAAACTTGTCAAACCCTGATTATTCTTCTGACGTGTTAACTACTGATCTGAAGAACACACTTTAAAGACATTTTGTATGTAATATTTAATTGTTTTAATAATATCCAATTTATCTTCTTCCAAGAAAGAGTATAGTCAAAAATATATTTACTCGTTACCTCCAAAGCACTGCTTTTGCTGGCAAGACAGTATTCATTTTATCAAATGCTTGCCTGAGGTGAAAAAGTTGTGATTTTAGAAACTGGAAAAAAATTCCAACTCCAAAGGCAAAAGGTCAATGAGATTCTAGCTAAATTATTGTTCAAATGGAGGCCTTAAAAGTATTTCATGGCTAAAATGTTGCATTTTTAGTGTTCCTTTCGAAATGCTAATTGAATTCCCCTACTCTAGCTTTAAAAATGGAAAAATGGAGTTCTAAATTGAAATGTCATGCCAAGGGCACCATTTGTTGCATAATTAAATACTGTACAGCGGGAAACTGTGATAGCTTGGAAGGGAAAAGTATCATCAAGTTATTATGTGACCTGATTGGAACTTAACCATTTTCAACCACACTTTAATGATTTTTTTTTTGTCTGTAACAATCACATTTATTAAACTTATTAAACTTTAATTAGCTTTAGTAAATGTTATTCTGAACCTGACTCAGGCAGTGAAAGTTTAGAATTTTTTAATGGTGCAAAGCTAGACTATGTTAGCTATAAGATGTGATCATCAAGATTATTTCCTAATCTTAAATCAACATGCACTAACTTGAAGAAAACATGCTGGTCCCACAACATAAAGCATACACAGAAAATGTCAGAGTGAGAACCAGAAATTGTATTTCTCTCAGAAAAATACACACACACACCCCCCAAAAGTGCAAACACATTTTGAAGATAGTTTGTGTTCATGTCTCCCATCAACATAAACATGCTCACACAGTTACTTGGCACTCCTGTGGCTTCATGCTCTGCACCTTCAAAGCTCCAAACAACACAATGTCATGGGCTATGAAGACATTCCTGATGATAATACCAGTCACACACTGCCCTTTCTGGCAGACACTTCCTGGCAAGCCCCTGGTTTGAAGGTAAATCCCTGTTAACAGGTCCTGCTGCAGCCACCCTGCGGTACTGCTGAGGTCCCACTCAGAGCTGCCCAGCAGAGCGCCTCTAATGCCCTTCCAGCTGCTTTCCTCTGCCAACACTGCTGCATGTGGCTGAGCATGCAACCCCCTTGTACAGTGAATTCATCTTTTAACTTACTGCTTTCATGCTGAAAATTTGGTGACTAATTTGCTTCCATTTTCTCCTAGCCACGTATGTTACAGTCAGTTTGTGGCCCATCTCCCAAGTGAACGCACAAACTTCAGTTTTCCACATTTAGTTTCTTTCGAATGTGTCACTGTCAGCCTTAGTATTTTTAGACTTTTGATTCACTTCCTCCATCTCTTCAAATGTCACACTGGCTACCTCAGAGCTGGGTACCTACATCTGCATTTCCTCCTCTCCCCTTGTAATTAAAAGAGGATGACAACAAATGGGAACTTCTGCTTAGCTGGCTTCCCCAGCTGTTTCCCAATTCTCCCTTCCTCACGTGACTGATGTGCAGTTTTATCTTGGTCTCATCCCAGAGTTTTCCAGTTGCTCTTCATGCTGTCCTGTAAAACCCCATTCATTGCTAGAATACTGTACAATGATAATCACACAGACTTGGGGAGTTCAGGAGAAATGCCTGCACACTTTTAAATAAGGAGTCACATAAATCAATCAACAAATACCCTAGACAGGATTCATGTGATTCAACAGCCATCTCCACTGTCTCCGTATCCAAATCTATGGGCACTCTTTACTGTTAAAGGGGATTTACTCAGCATGTTTTGGGGAGTCTAAGACATGACTCATTTCATCCTGAAGTTGACACACGAAACAGACCAGTTACCAACTGAAAGTGCCAGTTCCAATCCTAGGTGTCTATAAAAGGAGTGTAACTGAGCTATAGATTACAGATATTGAAGAACAGAGGATGCTGCCTATCCATATGGTAACACCAGCACACAGCACTGAATGTTCATACATTTCAGGGGAAATTACACAATGGCTGGTTCTTAGCCAAAATTTTGCAGTCCAGTGAAATTCATGGGTAGAATATCCCCACAACTTAGTTTCAAAATGTCTTCACCTTGGCTTGGCCTCTCTTTAGTTTCATCAGCAGTACAGCAAATTTTTCTTCATACTTAAGCTTCCCTGTAAATAGCAATCTGGAGACTGCAGCTAAATATTTTGCTACTAAGGGTAATGAGCTGTGACCTATAAGCAGATAAATGGGAATTAGAAGAGAAGACAATCTATGTCCTGCTTCAAATGGTTAATTTAAAAGGATCAAATTTAATAGCTTCTTTTATATCCTAAATTCTCTTTTCCCTGACTTAGAAGACACTATGCTTAACTCAACCTCTTGCTTGAAACTGGTAGCAATTCTGCTCCTTCACAGTAACATGAAACGGCAGCAAGGACCTTCCATCACATGCAGCAAGTGCTCTAATCAGTGGGTTTGTAGGCTTATCAAATTTCACAATTAAAATAGAAAGCAGCAGAACACTTCATTACATATTTTAAAACTGTACTTATTATACATGCAAATGCAAACACTGAAGCTGTTTCTGTAGTCACAGATGAGTATCCTCAAATTGTATATTCCTAGATATGAAAAACTTGAATCAACATCTGCAGCATTTCTAAAAGCTTGCCAGGACATCAGAGGACATACCTTAAACCCCAGAAGAGGTGGTCGAGAGCAGCTCGTTACAAATTTGAGTAGTTTGCGTTTCTCTTCATCAGTGAAGCTTTCTACAACTCTCCAAAATATTTTAATTACAGGATGGTCTGCTGTGTAGCCACCTACAATGAGATTTAAATGATTTACAGCTAGAATATTTTTATGTAAGAAATAAGTTCTTCAGAAAACCTAGCATCAATCTTGAAAAGTCTGGGGAAAATATAACCAGCAGGCTTGTATTGCTAACTCCCAGTACCTACAAGTCTCTGATCACTGCAATTTCAGTTTCATTGCTTACCTGTGGCTACTATATCCCTCAGCTTCTTAAATGCAGTTTTCTTCAATGAACCCTACTTTAAATTAATTTTATTTAGTTTAGCATTTAGCTAGTAACTTCGGATTACTGCCTTTTCACTCCAATAATGCACAAAATCTGCAAGACCCAGGATGTTATTGAATGAATCCGCTTACCCTGAGGTAAGCCCAGATGTGAATTGATGATGTGGTAGCTACTTTTTGATTACATTAATGATAAATGCAGGGAAAAAATTCTTACAAGCTAGAAATATGATCTTTCTCTTCAGACTGTCTGAGAAACGGTAAATATCTGAATGTGGTGGTAGAAACTACTATCCCAAAGTCATCTGCAGACTTATTTTCAGATCAACCAGACACAGTCATTGACTAACTTTAATTTAGAAAAGAAACACCCTTGAATTATCTGGCTATAAACTTGCATTTAAGTGTGTGAACAAAATAAACTGTATATCTCAATTTCCTAGCATTTATAAAATGGGGTTGTAATTTTAGCCAATTTTCTGAAATTTAGGCCCATCTACCAAATTTGGCGAAAGGTAACAAGAATGACCCTGCAACTTTTTCTTAAAAGGTAGGATAAACAGCAAGTTTATTTATTCCCAGGTCAGTCACAATAGATTTTTTTACTTAAGCAAAATATGCTTACCTGAATAGTTTGTGAAAGATTTAAGGTCATCCAAACTAATAGGAACTTGTGCACCAGAAGTCAGAACCTAATGGCAAAGGAAATTAGACCGTTAGATTACAGGCAAAAATCAGCAATTACTTCTGTTTAGAGCCATTGTTTTCTGCAGCTTTAAGCAGAAGTACCTGTATTTCCTGCTGATCAAACATTCGAAGCCACTCGAGGTTCACCACGTTGGCCAGGCCCTGACGGAAAGCCAGGCAGTGCTGCCGGATCTGTTTGTTCAGCCTGTAGTCGGCCACCAGATGGATGTAGGCGATCCGGTTGGCGCTGGTGACGGGAATGTCCTTTCCACCTGGCTTCAGCTCAACCACCTACAAACACAGCGATTCTCATCACCCTGATAAACTGCACTGCTGTGCTCTAACCGTGAAATGGGGCTGCAAAACATTCTAGTAAGTCATGTATCCATTTGAAGTTGACTAGAATACACTCAGGAACATTCACCTCAAAATAAGATAGAAGATTACGATGAGTTACAAAGGTAGGTGTTTTTTCTGGTTATGTGTAAGAGCACATTCTGCACACCCAGACCTCCAGCTGCCAATGCAGCTCATCACACAACCTCATGGGTAATCACCACAAAGCAGACTCAGCACAGTCAAAGCTCTTTCATAGGAGCTGTCTGTAACACCGAATTCACCAATGCAAGTCAGACAACAACTGAGGTGAAAATACCTTCCTTGGCAAGCTTGCCCTAGCTTCACTGCTAAGTGCCCTGGAAGAGAGAGTAGCCTGTAAAAGCACAGAGCTCACACAGAACACTCTCCTTGCAGCTGGATTAGGGAAGCTGTGCTTGACTGGACTCTTCCTTAATAACTGTCTGCTGCTGGTAAATTCTGCAGGGTCACATTATGGTAAAAGCAACGTCCGCTGAGTCAAAATTCAGAGTATGACACAAGCCTGATTTGCAGGATGCTCAGCATTCACAATTCATACTGTTGAAAATATACTGTTGTACATGCTCAGGACATTCAACAAAAGTAAATAACCAACCAATCAAATCAAGCCTAAGTGTTGTTTTTCCACTGGGAAGCTCAACTTTTGTCCTTCAAGCACATCAAGGTACCTCAGTATGGAAGAATTTTTAAAGAAAAACCCCAAAACTAAAGATACTGTAATTGCATTAAGATATAAACAAGGATCAAAGATAATTGTTATTAAAACACGATAGGCCTTCACATATTCTACTCTTTACTACATGAGGTTAATTTTGTTAAGCAGCAACCCAATTGAAAGGTATTATTACAGTACTTAAGACAAGAATTTAAAAAACCTGCAAAGCTAAGATACTGTCACCTTCTGAACTCTTCCAAAAACTGTTTCTTTTTTTTTTGCTACACTCTGGAGTCAGCAATTTCTTCATTTAAACCAACTGTGCACTTCAGTATATAGTAATGATGACATCTTTAGAGCAGAGAATTAAACACAGGAATAGTTTCTTTTCTAACATGCTACCTAATAATGTGAGCTGTTCTTGTACTAAGCAAAATGTGCAAAATGGTATGATTAAAAATTCACAGTGCTTTTGAGTGTTCAGGTTTTTTCTTGATTCATAGCTCTTTAAGGCAAAAGAAACCATTAAGATCTGTGAATTCTGACCTCCCAGATAACACAGGCCAGAGGATTCTGTCTAGAGATTCCTGTATTTAACTCAGTAAATCCACAGATGAGTTAGAGCACATTTTTTAGAGACATGCAATCCTGTGATGGAGTATCTACCACTTTGTTTGATAAGCTACCACAACCTGAATTACAATAGGTGTTAAAAATATGTTTTACTTCCCACTTTAATCCTTCAGCTGCAAGCTTCTGGCTTTTGTTAGCGCCTACAGTAAAAAAACTCATCAATACTCCAGCACGTCTGTGTGCAGGTACTGATTATGCTTAAACCCTACTCCATCAAGACCTAAGCAACAGGAAAGTGTCAGTGTAGGTGACAGCATTTCACACCCTGTACACATTAGCCTGCTCCCTTTGGGCAAGGACCCTTCAACAAGAACCAGGGACACAAGACCCAGGAGGACTCTCTCTGAGATCACCTATCTCAGAGCCTGGCATGGGACACAGCCAAGGACCATTTCCAGAGGGTACAGAACTGTGCCTGGGGCCACTGACTGGCCTGAGAGTGAGGGTATTTTTACTGGTGAAGTCCACAAGGAGTATTAATAGAAGTATGGGACATGTTCCATATCACAGTCAAAACAGCTGATGAGAAGGGGCCCCTGCACTGCTGAGCTCCCTCCTCTGTGTTTCATCCCACTGTAGTAATTTTACCACTGTCGCTGGAAAGTTGATCATCAGATTAATCCAATTATTGACAAGAAACATTCTAATTTTCACTTCAAGTCCAATTGGTAAAGTTTGTTCATACTCATTGTCCTTATTTCAGAGTTGAAGAGCTTAACCAGCTCTGTCCTTCCTCCTCAGATATATCCGTGATGTATTTCTTATGGGCAGCAACTTCATTAATCTTCTCAGAGACTTTTACACGGAACTAAAGACAGGGGGTTTTTATTTCTTCCCATAAAATACCTTTTACAAAGCTTAACAAGACCGGAAAGCTTTCTCTTACTTCTTAAATTCTTGTTCTCTTTAGCAGTACAAGATCAGAGAAACTAGTGATGTTCCACATGAACAGATCAGTGCTGTGACCTCAACATTACTAATGCTTTACTATCTTACAAACTTATTCCACTTGTTTTGCAGAACTGCAGAATTCCTTGGGTTTTTGACACCACTTAATATAATCCCTCTCTCTGAGGTATGGACACACTGAATTAGGCCATATTAAAGCATATTTGTATTACCTAAGTCATCAAGCATCTCTTAAGAATATGGACACTGGCAATACACTAATAGATATCACTTCATGTGCATACAATAATTTCTGTGAGCTCAGTATTTATACTAAAAGATGCTTGAACTGACCTCCTTCCTAAAATAGCCAAAGGGAACTACTGGCAGGGTGTTCTAGAAAACTGCTGTATTTTAAGATTCATCCCAGCACTAGGTGAAGTAAAATGTCTGACCTTCTCTGCAGGTCAGCAAACAGAAATCAGAACACAGATTAATTTACATTTGCATTGTAATAGCACTGGCTCCACAGTGCTCTAGGGATGTCACGAAAGCTGTATTCATTCTATAATAAATAGCTATTCTCTCTCCATAAAGTTCTTCCTGCAAAACAAAGGGGAAAAAAGGTGTTGTTCTCTTCCTGACCACAATTTTTAGAAAACAGGACAAAGTATTTTGGTTTTAAATCCTATTATTCCTTTTATTTTTATATTTTTAAGTAGAAAATCTTCATTTCTGATCCAGCAATGTTTCTGTAGCTCCCCTTCCTGCCCAGAGCCCTGCATTGCCACAGGTAAGGGTACAGCACTCAGTTAACTGCATTTCCTGGGGTTTTCTAGAAACCTAACTATCCATTTTCAGAGTTTGTCAGTGTGAGGTTAGTTTAACCACTGTTTAGTCAAAGTATCATCCAAGATCAAAACAAAAGGGATAACAGAGCACAAATAAGAAATATATTATGCCAAAAAGGCTAAGAAGGATGTAAAACAGGAGATAGAAAACAGTAACACTTGGTAAGCATAAAACTGAAGTAAAGGTAGATGCAGGCCACTTTTCAATCATTCAGTGTTTTCATGGCAATAAAGGAACTATTGTGGAATTCCCACTTAATTCTAAAAGTCAGGAATCATTGTTGAAGAGTTCCTTTTCAAAAAAAAGGAAACATAGCGCAACTTAATACATCTTAAACACTTCATCAGCTTCATTTTTACTTTTATCCATCCAGTTTTGGCCACTAGATGGGGCAAGACAATAACTCAGGTTACCCGGGACAGGCCACATGAGCAAACTACAGCCCTCCCTGTGTCATCACTTCAGCTTCTATTTTGTAGATCTAAGCTGAAACAAACAAATAAAAAGCATTTTAACTTGGTTCGTAATCAAAATCGCATGTACTAAAGGCAATCAAACCATAGATGTAATTTAAATAAGTATTTAGATCATTCAGACACATTTGAGTCCCTACTCACAAAGTGCATCTTCAAAATGAAGGGGAAATACCAAAAGAGGAGAGAAAAGTCCCGTATGAAGACATAAGACATGTATCTCTTCACAGAATCACAGAACCTCCAGTGCAATTTCACAAAGCTCTTAAAGATATTCAAGAACTCCTACAAGATGAAAATCTTTTCTCTTGGGCTCTGATCACTTCTAGTCACATCATCCCTACCATTTTTCCCCATTTTGAAAATAAGTCGATCAAGTTTTTTTCCCTTTCTTTCCCTGTCACCTGCCTTCCTGATGTTCAGGCAGGAGTTCCAGGTAGGAGGTTGCATATGAATGCCTAAGAGTTCTGTAAGTGTCACAAGTCTGCCTGAAAAGGCTCAGCCTCAGCTTAACTACTTTGCTGCTGAAAAACCTCTAAAATCATCCATCTAAGCCACTGTAACCTAGTAAAGAGGTTATCAAGACAGAAACTTTCAAAACTATTTTTAAGGTTTCAAAATTTTCCCCCAAAGAAATTTAAAGGCCAAGAACTCGCCTTTGGTGAGTCAGCGTATTTTCAGTGACAGCAATGGCATTCACACCTGTTTAAAAAGCCCAAGAAGGTGTCCCAGCACCAAGTTCTACACTATATGGGTTTTATAGAACTGCTGCCATATATATTAGAGTGCTTCCCTGTGGATTTGTGCTTTTACACTTTTATTTATGGAATCTTCTGATCACACTCAACTGCTGATCCATGTACTCTCAAGTATCAGTGTTTGAGACTGATACTTTCAGAGTTTCTGGAGTACAGTGTCCAACGTTTCTGAAGGAAGAGGAATGTGTATTTGCATCTCCCTCTTCTCCTGGACAACCACAAAACTCGCCTTCCTCACTGAAAGAAGGGGAGAGAGAAAGGTCTAAATAGGGAAGGTATTTTCTTGAATTTGTTAACCTTATTCTTATAGGCCTTTCAACCATCTCATCTAAAAGATAAAAGGAAAAATTAAATCAATATACACAGCTGCTTGAAGGTACCTGTAACTACAGGCTGACCTCCTTTGAGACTCTGCTACTGGCCACCATTTTCTGCAGGAGACCCAACAGTTGAAATGTAGGCTGCTATCACTGCATTAGATAGATCTTTATCAAAAGCTCTTTGGGATTGGAAGATAAGGTTGATGGCATAGCTCCCCTAATTAGCAGGTCTAATGTGCAAATTATTAAGTACCTTTTTCAACTTCTGGTGAATGCACTTTGACAATAGTTTAATGGGGTCTAAAAGCACATTACAGGATTGGAATCAATACACTGATAATAGAATTTCTACCTTCTACTACTGACAGAGGCAATAGAGCCCCTTTTGAATGTGTCTTTCATTGCAGATAATGGTTTTGTGCCACAATTGGTGGATGGACACTGTCATGAGGACAGCTATTTATAATGATTGATTTACAATGCATTTATTGGGCATTAATTTATTAAACACTAAAGTGGTTGTTTAGCTGAAAACTACATATAACATACATTCAACATAAGGAGTGCAAATTAAGCTCTTTTCCCAAGGTGAATTAGCCTTACCTTGGCACAATCAATTAGTATGCAATGGTTACAAGTCAAATAGCAGACAAAATGTATTTATCCATATGAGGTTTATTAAGGTAACGAAATGAAGCATAAAAAGGGACTTGTTGCATTGAAAGGTAGAGGACAGTGACAAGAACCAATGGGCTCTGCTGAACTACACTAACAAGCAGTGAGCCTCATAAAAAGATGGCTGATACCTCATGGGTAAAATGTTCTCTCTTCAAGTATAAAAACAGCAAACTAGCATCAGAATATTTATTTTAACTTACATTTCATTTAGTTACTCAGTAACTCCCTAATATATTAAATATTCATTCTAAAGTTATGCCTACCATTTACAAATCAGAAGTCTTGAAAATAGCAGCCACAGCCCTCATTTTAGTTAGACACTAAACTGGATTTGTGTTAGCTGTGACTGAAATTTTTACTTTAAGCGCAGTTAATAAATGGTTTTAGAATTCAGACTTTCCCCCTCACTGCTGAAAATCCCAGGTAATATTGGAAACTGCCATTCTGTGTGCTTTGCACCAACCTCTGGGTGCTACAGACCTCAATTCAGTACCAGCCACACAGAGCACATGATACCACAGAGCAGCCACTCCAAGAATGTGCTTTTGGGTACATCTGTATCACATCTTTATCTCAAGTTTTTGAGTGTTTTCCTAAAGACAGTGCAGGTCAGATGGTTTCATATGGGGAGTGTAACCCAGGGAGGAAAACAACGTATGCCACATGTTTAATATTAAACATTACTTTTATCAGGAAACTGTTACCTCTCCCCTTTAGCATGCTTTAGGAACCCCAAATCTGAGGGTACTATTTTAAAACTTAATACAATCCAGATTTTAGGATCTTCCAAAATGACAGGAAGTGAATGACAGAAGAGTAAGATAAAATCCAAGCCTGATGCTGTTCAAACAGAAGTCTTGGCCAGCAAACTTGCTATGACTTAAGCAGCAGCAGAGAATTCAAGCTACCAATTTCCAGGACAGGTCACTGCATCTCAGCGGTGCTGCTGTGTTGGAGACGTGCAGAGTCCCAGCCTTCCTGAGCAGCAAACCCCAGAGAACTGCTCACCCTCTTCTACAGTCTCTGTTTCTTCCCCACGAGAGGAGGCTGAATTCAGATGCTGCTGCTCATCACCATGTGGTCAGGTCTACCTTTTTCATCCAATGCCATAATCAAGTGTAAGTTTTAAATCCTCAATTTTAAATCCTCAAAAATGAAAGAGGAAGCACAACAAAAGACTTTACCTAGGAGGCTACCTGCATTACCTCACTAAGGCAGGCTTTTGAAGCTCTAGTGACATTTATTTTCTACGAGTGATCTTTCGTACACACAACAGAAGAAATAAAAGCTATAATCAAATTACATGGTGCAACTGCGTTAAAAACTCAGACTTAAGGATCTAAGTAACTGCTTTTCAGAAGCACACAACAGCATTTATCCCCTCTGACTAATCAGTGTCTCAACTCTCAAAAAAAAAAGCGGGGGGGTATAAAAAAAAATTTGTGTTGGGGAAACTTCAGGCTCTCTACTTTGAAAATTGCAGTTACAGAGACAATGCTTAAGGGTCTTTACTATCATTATTTAAAACCTCTCTGACTGCTACCTGCAATTCTAAAACCAGGCAGTACTTCTATAGTTTACACATCATCTAAATTTTGCAATTATTACAAGTGCAATTCAAGAAACAACGTATTTTTGTTCAAGAAACATTCTCAGGCAATAGAGCTTTATATGTATGACTGATCGAAAATAATCACTGCAGTTTACTACTTATATGACCTTTACGTAATCATCAAAAGTTATTTTTTTTAAGTACACCGTTAGTTACTCTCTACTCCAAATATTGAGTCAGAATCCCAACTAATGGCTCACAGCACCTTTAACAGTTCTTTCCTACCACACTTAAATTAAAAAATTAATTAGTAGGGATAGTAATGATTCATCAGTCATAGATAAAAGAAAAAAGAATTCAAAGCCACTCTTACCTGTGCTTCCCCAAGGTCATTATTCACCACGGTGAAGTTTAGTCCAAGTTCTTCCACATCTCCTTCATAGCTCTTGAGAAAAAGCAAATTTTTGTACATTTCTGGATCTAGTGAAGCTAAATGATGAATGTCAACATCAGCACTTGTCCCTAATAACTTTGAGAGGAAAAAACTAGCAAATGGCAGCTCCACCAGCATATTTTCATAAAGAGCCTGAAAAATAAAGCAATTAAAAGCACATTAGATTTTATTGTTGCACATGAAGGAATTCTGAAGACTATTGCCTATTTCTCAACTTCTGAGTAACTCCATCTTAATTTGGTGCCTCAGTAGGTTCTTCTGGCATGGCAATAGCTCAGATATTGCATAAATTTAAGAACAGTCATCTGAAATTGGAAATGTGAATATTCTTGTGAAATACCAAAGTCCCAAATCTCACAGATTAACTATGCTGTGATTTAAAATGTAAGGTCATTGCTTATCTGTCAGTACTCTTCTTATCCAAATTGCACAGATTTTCAGGAAAAGCAAGGTTTGCTAAAGGACAATGCAACTGCATCAAGAATGTCCTTACAAAAACAATTAACATCTCTACTTCCATTAGCATCATCACAAGCAATATTATTCTAATCATATCAATCACTACATGTAGAACTGTCATCCCCCTCACCCCCTTAAAAATAACTCTGCAAACCCGGTACATTTTAAACTAATAAAAACTATTTCTTGCGTGTTGTACAGATTCATTGTTGCACATTTTTGGTGATTTCTACTGTTCTAATGCCACAGTCAAAACATCTTGGTTTCCAAGCCAAGAGTTTACCAGTTCTGACTGTATCACAGGTCCAATCCTTTCTATGCCTAACATTGCTACAAATGTCAAAAAATTACTGAATCAAACATGTACCTGACCCAAATGTGTAGCACTCACAAAAGATGTATTTTGACTGCAAACTCAAGTCATCCTCAAGAATTTTCAAACTCCAGCAATACCATTCTGAGTTGATCTATTGTATGAGCACATTTCCACATAATGAAAAGTATCTCTTTTTCATTAAGTCAGTAACAACTTCTTGATTAGAAGAAAAAAGTACTTATGGTAGCTCTCAGAAGAACAAGAGGTGTAAACTTCAGAGCTATTCCGAAAAAAGGACCACTGCTTTAAAAAGACCCATTCCTGGCACACGCTGCCTTTCTCACTGTCCAGTCTGTTTGCCACATCAGCATCTCTCTACCAATGACAACCAAATCTTTACAGGTCATCAATATCACTGCCAGGCTGATCAGAAAAGGCATCACCAAAATAACATCACTGTAACATCATTGTTTGTTCCCTTTTAAGTCTCCAAGAGCAGCATTGTGGCATTACTTAATTCCTCCATAATCGGCTGCAACCTTAGAAAAGGAATCCCACCAAGGAGAAAAAAAGAAACAGAAAAAAAGAAGAAATGTAGCTCAAATCACTCAATGATATTCCAACAAAGACGTTAAAAAAATATACACAATTCCTTAAACTTTTGAAAGAACATTTTTCTATGAGGTGAGTTAGACCTTGCAAAAAAACCTGAGAATAACGAGTTCAAAGCCAAAGGGTGCATTATATTTAGAGCCATATGATTTATTCAAGGTGTAGAAGTCAAAATCCTCATTTGTATAGTTGACTTTAAAAGCAAACTAGAGGGATAAATCATTAATTTGCAATGTATAAGGTCAGTGTTTGCTGTTCCTGCATTAGTAACAATAAAGCTATTGTAATTCCTTAAATATATCAAAGCTACTCGAATTTAAAATGGAATTCCATCTATGACTCATAAAATGTAAATGCAGAGGTGTAATTTTTTACACAAGGCAGGTTTAAGCCTTTAGAGCATTTAATATACAAGGACTAATAAATGATAGCACTAAAAACTATGATCACATCAGCTAAATGGATTATAAATTAAATTTCCATAATGTATGCAACTGAAATACAAATGTAGACATAAATCAAGGTATTTTCTAAACACAGGTTAATTACACAAATTCAAAACCTGTCTATTTTTTATGCAAAATAATCCACTTAGCATTTTTCACACTGGTCTTAAGTCTTCACCACTTGCAACACTTGATCCTAGAAGCCTATCAATAATTCCTTGTCAGGAAAAAACAGCAATAGGTATATTGAAGAAACTTGTATGTTATTTTTCAAGTGTCTGTCTTTTATGAGTGTTTATTGCTAGAAATTGTGCCAAAATGATTTGAAATAAAAAGGATTAATTATGGTAGAAGCTTTTTAATATAAGTGAGTGCAGCTGCAATGCAATTAATGCAAATTGTGATGCTATCAGGAAAATAAATGTGAACAACATCACTGGCTATTTCTGTTTGCTGCCAAATAACTTCAGTAATTTACTACATTAAGAATCAATAAAAAAATAATGCATTTCAAATGCATCACTATTAATCTTCAGGTAGTTCCAAAGTGAACATTTATAACTTCATCTAAAAACTATATAAAGCATTTTTAAATAAACTAAATTGTGCAACTTGAGAATAACTTTAATTACTCCTTCTCTTAGCTGTGACTGCAATATTCA
Source organism: Oriolus oriolus (assembly GCA_013400235.1). Lineage (NCBI taxonomy): Eukaryota > Metazoa > Chordata > Aves > Passeriformes > Corvidae > Oriolus > Oriolus oriolus. Next base: position 1,071,218 of record VXBT01006884.1, read on the forward strand.
AAACAAAGTATTTTTGGAAAGAAGACAAACAGTAGTGTTTTAATTAGTTTGAAAGTCAAGCTATCCTAATAAAGTTTAATAAAAAATGCACTAAAACTCTGGTGAATAAAGTCATGATAAACTTTGGGTTTGTTTCAAAGATGTGAATTCCACCATTATAGCTCCAGCACTGTGCAGAGATGCTGAGAAATGCTGTGTACAACATGACTAAATAAACTGACACTTTCTTTTCTGGATTCCATCTAACTTCTCTGTTTCTCAGTCAGCATAAACTGATCAAACTACCTGTTGTTGCTAAAAAAATGTGATTCCACGCATTCCTGCCAGGGCAACGAAACCAATCAGCTGCTGATTCCCCTGGGCTTGTTCGCAATTAGTGCAGTTGAACAGTGGAGGCTACAGGGTCATTACAACCTGAGTAAGGTTCAAAATTTGCAGATTATTTGTGTTGTGCTTTGTTTGGGCTGTTGGATTTGGGGTTTGCAGGGTAGGTGGGTGTTGGTGGCCACAGCATGGACACTGAAGTTTCTTTCAAACTGGAGTAAGATCCAGGTCACAGCCATTTCTGAAATGGGCTGGGAATAGCAGGACCATTTGTTTTACCAGGAGCACAACCTTCGAGCTGCCAGCTGCCCATGGAAGCCCACCCTGATGAGGATTTTTCTAACTAAAGCTAATCTAATGGCCAAGAGGGAGACTTCCCTCCTTCCTTGTTTTTCCATACTAAAGTGCCTTGGAGAGCTCCAAGTTACCTTATTTTAAGGTGTTTTTTGCCCGTTTGAACTCTCTGAACTGGCTTTCTGCAGCATCAACATAAGGGAGGCAGGAGCCCAGCATCAGTGGCAGGCAAGGGAATGGTGACCACCTCTTACAGAGGAAACCAGCTGTCAGATTAATCAGCTGCAGTACAAAGCTGCATCATTAGAGTGTGCTTATGTATGTACTGTAATACAATATAAGGTCATGCTCTCCACATAGAACTTGTCCTCTTTCTTCCTCTCACAGCCCATGAGCAACAACACTGATGGAAGAAACTGGCTTGCTCTTGGACACAGATGTCTACTTCTGTTTGCCTAAAATCAGAGCTTCCTGTTCATACACTGCTTCAGGAGATCAAAGCCAGCACACTTAACAATATACATTTTAAAACTAATCTCTTCTCAAACTTCAAGTACTCTCACCCTTTGGCGAGTTTCCTTTAAGTCTTCAGTAACCACAGATGGGACCGATGCCTTTCTACGGTGAGTTCTGACAGTTCCCATTCCCAGCTCTCCTATCTGAGCCCCTGACTCCACTGTCTCTACCCTGCAGCCCATAAACTGCAGCAGGCCTACATAAGGCAAACAATCCAGATGGGAAGTCATGAAAGCAGTGGTCACATATGGCATCAGACTTTGAGTTTCCAATGTTCAGGTGTGAGTGACAACACAAACAACCTCAACAGAGCCTACATAGCTCTGCTTCCTGGAAAGGCTGGGATATATTAACACTCCAGTCGGACAGAAGTGCAATTTGCAGGTACACGCTTGGGGCAAGAAGCTGGTCTGAAGCAGAGACAGTGATGTTCACATCAAGGGCAATCCCATAAGCACTGTAACGCTCAAAATTCCCAAGTAGCTAAAAGGTTATGTCTGCTGAGGTTACGCATGCCAGCCTGGATTTCCCAGCACTATTTCAAACCCATGTAGGTTAGGGATGCTCTTTAGGTAAAGTTGACATCTCTAGATATCAAAAAAAGTAACTTAAATGCTTCTGAAATGACTAAACAAAAAAAATTTGTATTTCAGTAACAAATTATTTTTAGTACTCCCCAACCCAGTGTTCTCCCAATTATGTCAACCCTTTTCTATTTTCTCAAGAGATGGTTAAAATAAGGCTTTTTTCTCGTTAGAAGGCCAAGAGCAATTATTTCACTATGGAAAAAGTAGTATTCAGGAAAAGGAACTTCACACACCTCTCTCCCCTTTGCGTGTGAACGCTTGCAGAACACACCAGAATATTTAAAACAACCAAAATAACAGAAAGCCTACTGTAGTTAATAAGTTTTCACTTCACATGCAGTCTGAAATCTGTTGTTCCTCTTTTAAATAATCTCAGCTACCTGTGATTACAGTATAGTTCCACTGTAATTGACTGCAACAGGACCTTTACTCAGTTCAGTGACACAGATCACAATATGGGCATTTGAAGTGATGAAAAACACGATGTTCAGACACTTAAAAATATACTGAATGCACTCACTAAACATCCGTGATGCGGAGGAACAAGAAACGGTTTGTTAAGGCAAGCACCCTTCAGAATACAGGCATGCAATTAGTAGAGGTAATGTATTATGGAAGAAGGATCTGGGCTGGAAGGACAGCTGTGGCAAAGGGAGAAGGATGACAGTTCTCTGGACACGGAGGACTTTCCTTCTTTCAGCAAGGTAAGAGTAACACCAGACAGGGACTATAGAGGGTAACTATCACTACGCCATTTAAGTAATTCATAGTCACACGAGGTATTGTTCAGGTATGACCCCAAGATTTAGGGAATTGCTCTTCAGAAAGAAAAGGTTTCATGCCAGGTTTTAAATTTGGACAAAGTGTAAGCTATTAGAGTCATTTCAGCCAAATTAGCTATACACGGTAGAGGTTACATGAGCACTACAATGTGCTGAATAAGGTCCAAATTGTGTAAGCAAATCCACAGATGAACTAATTAAACCTCTCTCCCTGTGAGGCAGCTTTAGTGCCTTTACTTACACTTTCAGGTCTACAGCTAATTCTCTCATTTATTATTTCAACTAAAGTCTCTCTTAAGAAAAATAATCAGTCATTGCTTCTACTTTCCATTAATCCTTTACAACCCAGAACTGTATTTTAAAGCATAAACAATGCTAAAGTCATATCCCTAGAAAGATGCACGGCTTTTGAGATACGGCAGTAAATGACTGGGCTTAAATTCAGTTATTTCCATAATCAGCCCCCAAGACCATAACCCTTTCTATTTCAGTAATTTTAAACAGTTACTATTAAATAATACTTAGCACAGAGTGCAATAGATCTTCAAAGCTGTACAGAACCATTAATAAAAATGACCAGAAAATAGCAAAACCATTAGAACTTCCTTCTACCTTATTATTTATATCCTAGAAATATCTCATCACACACATGAAGCCTTTGGGGGCAGCAAAGCCTTTTCAATCCTAATGAAAAAGATTAAACTAAAAATTTGAGTTAAATTAAAAATAACACGTACTTGTATTTTTGAAGCATTTTTAGAGCTAACATTTAGTAATCTCTAGATAAAATAATTTCTTAAAGATATGCTTAATAATGTGCTTTAAAGCGAGCAAACCCCAAATGATATTGTTTCTAATGCCAATACAGTAAAATAAAATAAAATTCTCTCAGGTATGTGTCACAATGCACTGTGTCCTGTTACCTGGGAGCTCTAAGTCACTGTTTCCAAGCCTTTGAGCAGTAGATGTCTAGATGCATTTGTATCACTGTAGTAATGGAAAATCTGGTGCATTATCTTCCCTGTATCACTGTGAAAATTCATAGCTTGCCTTTATTCTGTCTTTTAAAAGAACAGGAGTCCAAAATTCCACAGTTTGATGCCTGTAATTAGGCTTCTGTGAGCTTTATTAATAGCCCTTGCTAATATAATCAGATTTTAATTTTTTTTTTAATTTTTTTTTTTTTTTTTTTTTTTAAAAGCTAGATGAGNAAAGCCTTTTGGAAATTGGTTTTACTTCAGATTTCCCACTCAGTGGGAATTTGAAGACCAGTAAGGACAAGTTTATAGCAGTTTCAGAGATTTGGGGTGGCAAGACTCAGACATTAAGGACCTGCCTGTCACAGGTGCTGCAGTCAGTGAAAATCCCTGAAATGAATGGCAGGGGTTTGGCAGCACAGACCAAACTCCTAACTCATGAACACAGGACCAGAAAAATGTAAGGATCCATTCCCAAAGACTTCATTGGTTCGTATCAAGTGTAATGACCTTGAGTTAATTTTTAATTTAAAAATGGAAAGTCAAGCTAGTATTTTATTCTAAGAATTAAGGATGTATTTAGTTTGATTACAATTATGTTTACCACCAAAACAGAGTACTTCAGAACTGCCAGCACTTGCAGAAAACTACCATTTCATCACTTTGATAGTTCTTCTCATTTAGTAGGAACAGTTACCTCTGTAACTTACGCCATAAATATGACATAAATGGCTATCAATGTCATTTGGGGGGTTTTGAGGGATGAGAGAGGAAGCACTATAGATATCTGTGGATGTATTGGGTAACTGATAGTCATCATTCATTACTGAAGTTCCAGTAAAGGCTTAATAGATTTTTCTTGTCTCAAATTTAAACATAATTTAGGAAGAACTGAAGATAAAAGGAAAACTTGTCCTCCCTATTTTAATCTTCTGACATACTGAAACACTTACTACTATACAACTAACCTCTGGATATGCTTCTAAGATAAATCTGTATTTTAATAGCAGTGAAACTAGTAATTTTTGAAGTTCAAACAGAATTAAGAATTTCAGTAAATATTCCAAACCTAACTGACTGAAATGGATGTAGGTGTTCCCAACTGTGAAAAAAGATCAGGATACCATTACCACACACTCTGTTTATTTATTCCCTGTCTAGGAACCTGATTTAGAGGCAATAAAATGCAATCAGTACACAAACCAGAAGCAGGAATCATCTGCTAATGGAACTTTTAATTGAGGAGTGACCACTGACATGAGGTAATTCTTTCCATGCAGAACTCCTTGCAGAGACCTCTACGCACTTTATCACGGTAAACAATCACTAACATATGCATTAAAGAAAATTTAAATACATTATGACCCAATAAATATCACAATCCATCAATAAACACTTTTCCTTCCTAAAGATTTAGAGTTAAAATACCACTTTTCAGTAGTCTTTTAGCGCTAGACATATATTTACAAGGTTACTACTAACATAGCTATTTGTAATCAAAAGATAATTGGTTTTGTTAAATGCACCAGTACACAAAGGAATTGTCAAGCTAATAACTGTGTCAGAAAATAGATTCAGATTAGTTGACATCTGCATTTGTAAATCATGAAATAACTTCCATAAGGTATCAATTCTGCTCTCTTAGGATTGTCTTTCCGCACTGTAAGTGTATAATTAAAGGATCACGCCACTTTCCATGGTAAATTCCTGTTTTGATTCCTTATCAGATGATTCAGGATTTTCTGAGACAAATGATCATCAGCTAACTTGCTTTTAAGAAAAATGCTGAATCTACAAAATCCTGTGCAAGGTAACTGAAATTAACAGAACAAAGAGTTTATACCAATTAGCTCCTCTTTGCATCAGTACCACCAATCCCATACCTACCTTTCCAGGTACTAGCAGTATCAATTGTGGCTGCAGCACAAATCAATTAAGGGTGTACTGACTTAATCCAAGCCACGGTGGATCTAATTAAGTGGCCAATAAGAAAAGGGAAAGGGCAACCTAAAAATCAGAAGGAAAATAAAACCCCACCCTGCAACAGTCAGAGTGGCAGTGAAACGCCTGACACACCATCCTACCAAATAATCAAGTATATGAAACTCAGTTCTCATTGTACAGTTCTCTTGCTTTGTTTTCTCTCTGCAAGCTTTTGGTGCACAAATGACACTCAAGTATGTTATTAGAAACATTTCCTTTAATGTTTTAACTCCATATGTGCAGCTAATTTATAATTTAAGAGTTTAGAATCTGATGCAGATCTTGCTGTGAAAAGACTCCCCTGATTCAATACTTCTTAGATAAGGCCCAAGGATGATTAAGAACTACTTTAGTTTTTCTGCAGAATGGATTCTACAGACACTGCTCATGTTAGAATTATACCTTCCAGACAGGCACAATATCCCACACAACAAATGATCTCTCACAGCTCTGTTCAAAGTTACAAACTGTAACCATAAGGCACACTACTTCTCCAACATACAGAAAAATAACCTAATCAATAATTAGGTCCCACATTTACTTGTAGTGTAATAAAATCTGTATTTGACCTACTATTACTCTTCTAAAGCTTCTTTTTACCCAAGGACTTATTTTATAACTCTTTTTTTCAATTATATGTATTTAACAACATTTAGATACGTGCAAAGAACAGTGTGTTAGATCTTAAATCAGTAAACTACAAAAACTCATAGGAAAATAAACAACTTTGACTTTAATCAATATAATATCCACAAGTCCATGCAAATAACTGACCTCCTATATATCATTAAATATTAATGATCAAAGAACTAAACCTAGATTGTATCCACCATCAAAATAATGCTAAAATTTAAAATGAACACATTAGTTTTTCTCAATTCTTGCTGCTTCTTCCATGAAAGTTCTTTATTTGGTTCCACAAAGGAAGGACTCAGTTCAAAACAACTCAAAAGACATTTTGTTCTCCATATTGCTTTCCCAATCATTTAAGACAAAAGTCAGGTCTTGGCAAAACCAATCTAAATCTTTTTAGCAAACCTTAGTGTCTTCCAAGGACTGCAGGTTCTACTGCTTAGAAAAGGGGACTTAATATTGTATTTCAAAAATAGATGTTCTTCAGCAACGTGAATGTGTGACTCACAAGTGCTATTTAATATTCTGTAATAAGAGAGGTGGAGATGGTAGAATTCAGCAAATTCACAGACACTGAGTATATTATACAAAAATCTCTAGTGGCAGAGTCACTCTGTTTAACATGCAAAGACAGTCACTGTAAAACAAAATAAATGCAAGAACTAGCAGGTCTATGTCAAAAGGGAAGAAGAGGAAACCATAAAAATTATCATACTCATCTATCTATGGATTTCCTGCCATATTCCTAAACTAATGCTGATACTTCCTGAAATTTAAGAAAATTATCCTAAGTATTAGCAGCTTGATGTCAAAGAATTCCAAATGCAAATAATGTCCTTTTCCACAACATCTGTCACAGTAACATCATTGAAGAAATGCAAATGTAACTGGAAATGGAGAAATATGGTGTATACTAGACCGTTTAGGTCAGAACATGATAAAAGTTCAGATTTTAATTCTCCATCACTGTTCTACCAAGCAGTGTTTCTGCTGAAATTGTTAACCAGTGTTTCCCTCTTTTCGGGTTTGGAGCAGATCACTAGAGCATCAGCATGGAGAAAATCCTCGTTTAATATTCTCAGGTGTTGTTTCCAAATTTCCTTGCTTTGTTGCTTCTTGGCAGTCTGTCAAAAAAGCACCTTTTGTGTTCTGCTGAGCCAATTCCACTACGCTGCCAAACCTGCAGCAGGACAGTCTGCACGTGGGGAAACTTTTAGTGCAGCCAGAACAGCAACTACTGCATGTGGAAAGGAAGTGGAACCAAACCAGGTGCCTGCCCACAGCCCAAAACCACCTACTGAGAGAGCAAAAGGATCACAGCATCCGGACCATCCATCCTTCAGGGGCACCACATGGGACAAGAAGACTTTACTTTCCAGAGAGGACAACAAAGAGGATTTGGGGTTAGAACTCCTCTACCTGAACATTCTGACAGCCCAGAACACCCCTGGCTCTCAAGCAAAGCCTGGGACTCATTTCCAACCCCTCCAGCAATGGGAGACTCTTACCAAAGGTGTGCCCGGCAAGCTGAGCTTTAACTTTTAAGGAAGAGAAAGGAAAACGCTTAAAAGGCGCAGTGCTAAGGTAATATTTACATTTCACAGTAAAGTCACTGACAGTTGAGAAATGTAAACTTTGGAAGTGTTTGAGTAGCTGCCGTTTAAGCAAACTCATTTCTGCCTTTTTTTTAAGGGTGATTTCAGACAACATATGCAATTACATGATCACACAGTATTATTTCTACAAGAACTTTTGCTCATCCAGTGACTATAAAAGTTGCATGAACAAGCTATGCATTCTGTACACAGATTTTCATTTCTTCATTAACTAGAAAAATACACCCAAAAGTCAGTAATTTATCCAGGACTCAAATTATTTACATTTTCAGATACACCACTTTTCAAGATAAGCTTTAAATTTTCAGACGTTTCTGCTTCTGAACTGACCAATAAGCAAAGAAGATGCCAAGCTGTTAGAAACTTCCTGATGAGAAGAAAAACTGAATTAGGTATAACTTTATAGTGCTGAAAGTTAAATGCATTTGGTATTAGTACGAAGTGGTTACCAAGAGACAGAGAATTTCTATAAATTATTATATTTTAATGTATTTGTTTTCTGATAACATTGAAGCTTCTTACGTGAGAGTTTTTGGTGGCAGCACTCTTTACATACTAGTTTCCACAAATAAGAAATTGCTGTGGATGCCTGATTGCTTCCGTTGCATTATATCTATTTTGTTTGCAAAGGGGCTTTTAATAATCCACTATTGCTCTCAAATAGCCCTGTGCAAAGCATAAAATGGACACATTTTTGAAAACGGATGAGTGGGTATTCAATAACCTAACCAAAATCACAATACTGGCAGGTTTTGAATAGTATGGTCGTGCCTTATCTTTCTGTTTAATTCATCAAGTCTCTAAATACACTACTAAAAAAGGTGTCTGTGCACCTGGGCAAGGGTAAATTATTAAGTAGCACTGTCAATTCTTACCTTATCTAAACATACTGCAAATACAAAAACAATTTATGCTTTCAGAAGGTTAAATAATAGATTCTCTGATTTTAAAAAGACAAAAGTAAAACTATGCACTCTGTGAGATAGAACACATTTTGCAACTTCTGTCTCTATGCTAATTTTTGAAATTCAATTACAGAAGGCAATGTGTTGTTTTGACAGAGGAAACTGAAGACTCAAAATTACAATCTTGTTTTTTTAAAATAATGTTTCAAACTTCCCCTGAAGTTCCCCTCCTTCCTAGATATACACAAAACATTTTTGTGGTGAAGTAACTTCCTTAACAATACCACAAGTATTTGCTTTCCCACTCCGAAAATCTATACATGCAGAAAGAAAATGAAGCTTGGATATGTAGTAACAGACACAATTACAAACTATTGTATTAGTACTGAATCCATCTCCCAATAGGAGTGGGAACATCACTCAAAGATTATTTATTGAAATGGCCAATTTGTAATTTCCATTCTTTAAGAAGTTTGGAAATGGCAGTAGCCAGGATGCATTAGCAAGGAATTGGCTTACAAAGAGGCAGTTTTATCTAAATCAGTTGACTGGCAACTCCCAAGCACAGTTTCAACAATTCAAGTTTGTCAACAACATCCCTTGAAACCGCTTCTAGCTACACTACAAAGACATCCAATTGCACGTCAAATCTCACTGCAAGGCAGCAGGATTTTAGCCTCCAAAATACTTCAGGCAGTTAAGTGGGACTTTTACATCTTAAATACCTTATTAGACAGCTAAGTAGCAATTAATAAATTTCTTTTCTGAAATGGAATTTGTATTCCAAACTTTGTTTCACAATTATTAGCTTTATAAAAATTATTTCAAGCGCTTAGAATGAAATAGCCTCAGTATTAAACCTGACCATAAAAGAAAATTGAATGTAATTAATGTTTGTAATGGTTTCTCTCTTTTTTTCTTTCCCCTCCATTTTTCATCTAGCTCAACAAGCATCTATTAGCCTTTGAACATTACTATCACCAAATTATCAAGCACTAAAACTCAAGAAATATGTAAAATGTACAAAACCCCAAACAGAATATGTGAAAATTAATTTGCACATGACTCTTAAGTATGGTAAATGCTGAAGGCAAATTTTAAATGCTGGCAAGAATTGTATACCTCATACAACCAGAAACTGTTTAAAACATTCATTTCTTATATTTCAAATGATGGAAATGTAACTGCAGTCATATTCCAAAAAGGCTCCAGGTTGAAAATCACTATAAGCAGAGCAGATCTAGCGACTTCAATAAACTTAACCTTAAGCATGAGGATATACACAGAAGCAAACATATGCAAACTCTGCTCAACAATATTGCAAATTTCCTGTACTTCCCAAGTATATAATTTATTAAAATCAACCAGAAATTTGGCTGATCTGTAGTTGTAACATTCAGACCCAACATCTGAAGGATATTGTCTCTCAAGTCTAGGAAAATCTTTTCTTTTTCCCGTCCACCCCTCCTAATTAGAAAGAACATTACTGAATAATTTCAGTACTGCTGTAGCTTTGTATTACAGAACACTGTTGTTACCTTTCCAAGCATTCTTCCAAGGAAGTAGTAATGTCGCGCGTAGGAGTCTCCAACGAGCATCTGTGCAGCAGGGTTAGGGTAAAGCAGTCCCTCATTGGTGGTCTTAAAAAAACCCTGGTTAGGGTTAAATCCTGATTTGAGGAGTTCATTCAGAAATTCTCTGAAAATTCCACCACCATCAATACCAGCTTCATCAAGACCGTGTGCATTAAGCAAGTGAACACGAATGCGCTTTTTCAGGTCAGGCTCTGCAGAGAAAGGAGAGAGATAAACTCAAATGCTGCTTCAGTTTTGTATGGATAAAAACACATGTAACTACACACAAACTATATATGCTAGAATAAAAACTGACCTAGTTAAAAGTAGCAAAACTCTTATTACTGGCTTGAATTTTGGAATATTGGGTTTGTGAAACACTCACTTCGTAGAAAAGGTCTTGTTTTAAGAGTCATCAAAAAAAGGGGTGGAAAAGACTATAGGTAGGGGATGAAAAAAATCCTACAAAATATTTAAGAGAGACCCAAGAATAACTTGAAAATTGTATTTATATAAAATACTGTGAGTGCAAGATTCACACAGATTCACACAAACGTGATTTAATTCAATGCAGTAAAATTTACAGTACTACATCAAATCATTAAAACGAGCCCTGCGCTATTATCAAACACATTGTACTTAGCAAATCCTGTTCAGTCCGTATGTATTTGTTGGCAAAGATTACAAAAGCAGATAATATCTAATGAACTACATAGAAAAATATACAAATTACAATTATTTGGATGAGCAAATGGGAAGAAAAGCACCATAAAAGTAGGCTGTAAAGAGATTATTTAGACTGCAATAATCAGAAAGAATATGGGTGAGAATTACTTCTGTAAAACCAAGGAAATTTACCTTTTAAGAACTTTTCACATCTCAGAGCTGATACACCTACAGCATACCAGTCAAATAAGCAAATATATAACTACATGGTAAGAACAATAAAGTGTTATAATAAGCTGATAATTTAACTGTAAACCTACCATTCTCAGGAGAAAGTTTATCGTAAGCATCTTCATAAATATAATTTCTTCTGATAGTGACATTAATTCCATCCAAAAATGGCCCATCTCCTTGAACTTCTTGTTTATCAGCATAGATCAGTCTTTGAAAAATCTGTTAAAATGAGTGAAAAGAGCAATCAAGTCATTCTGCAGATCTAAATATTCAATGAGAGATGGTTATTCACTACTGTTACTGTCCTTTGAGCTGCTTCTGGCACTCACTTTCAAGTGATCTGTATTCTCTCTCATCGAGCTGCAGAAACTTAATACAGAGCCATGACCCAGGCAAGGGGAGGAGAGGCACAGAAATGCAAAGAACTTTTCTGTGCTAAGATATCATCCTCAGTTCTTTCTACATAAAGAGGCACATCTACAGACATTGTGCTAGTGATTCCAGTTTCCTCTCCCTAACTTTCAGAGTTCTGAAATGCAAAGTATTCAAAAACAAAGGAAAAAGGTCCCATGAGTATTTTGCACACACAGAGGTTATCCTCAATACTGGTAAATAATTTTCTGTTGCTGTTTACAATGGTCAGGAACATTCTCAGTAATAAGAAAAGAGGTACCAGTTCCCCTTGCACAAGAAGTGAAAAAATAATTCAGATAAAATAAAATCATGGATATTACTGCCATATTAAAAAAAGAGCATCATTAAAAAAGAATTTGCCAGGTGAAGTACAAATTGAACTTCACACTGTACCTTTTCAAGTCTTCACAACACCTGAAGAGTAACTGTAGCTAACTGTGCTTCTGTGCTGAGATGTAGCATGGGAGTGAGTTGCCTAATGTATAGTAATATTCCATCTATCCAGGGAGTGTATATTTACTATATTCTCTCTTGCCATTATTCCCATATTTAATAAATAGTCTAGTACATGTTCCAAGGGATATAATCTCCCAGTAATATGTCAGACCATGTTTTTAAGTAAGAGTCGGCAGGGATTTTTAAAAACAACAAATTTACCATGAAAGAGGAAATCTGACCACAGCAGACAAAGCTAGAGTAAGGTCTCAAATCTGCTGTTTTTTATGGGCAAATGTTCCTGGTGAAGATGATGCTTTCCAACCAGGAAGCAGGAATAGTCTATAGTATAGACAAAGCAGGAATCCTTCCTAAGGCACACAGGAGGAAAAAAAGAGAAAATAGTCCTAAGCTGCAGAAAGAGAAACAAGGAATAGACATAAAGAAAAAAGTTCATAATAGGAGTGATTAGGTATTGGAAAAGGTTACATGAGAGTTTGTGAAATCTCCATCTTTGGAGATAGTCAAAACTCATCTGGACAAGTCCTTGTGCATGCTTACTCAAGTCTGAAGTTACTCTTGTATAAGGAAAGACACGGACTAGAGTACCTCCAGAGGTCCCTTCTGGCCTAAATTTTTCTACAGTTTTATAACATCAAGACACGAAGCTGCAGGCACCTTTTTAAATGTACAGAGCATGACAATATGCTCACCACCACTCTCTTTCCTGAAGCAGGACCAGATACAGTTTATTAATTATTGTTACCCAACTTTAGATGGAAAGAATCACCTGGTATTACATCTCATAGCAAAACTCTTTTTGGTACTGACTCCCTTCATAACCCAGTGTTCATGTAAATGTTAGTCCTGAAAATGAGAACCCTACTGCACAACTGAAGCATTGCAATGACTTCAGACTAAGACACAGAAAAACAAGCAGTGCTGACTGAAGCACACACCATGGGAAGCAGCATCACCATAGGCAAGCTGACCAAAGTACAGCCTAAGGAGGTGAGAACCAAGGCACTTGCTACAAATTGGATTCACTACCTCCCACAGACTGAAAGGTGCACCCCAATGTGCCTTAAGGCTAAAGGGGAAACACTCCCTGGGGCCAGAAAGCTGAAGAGCCTACCGTGGAACTGGACTCTGCAATTGCTTGTAAGGGTATCTGCTACCTGGTAATTCAAGGTAAAAAATGTTGTGAAGTCAGAAAATGAAATGGCATATGGAACAACCCACACACACAAGCAGCACTGAGCTATATTTCCACATAACATTACAGAGCCATAGACAGCAACTGACCAAAAGGAAAAAAAACCCTTATTATGGTCATAGTATTTTCTTCCCTTGCTGCAAGTTGCTCTGCAGAGGCAGTGGGAGACTCCAAAGGAATGCTGACTCCCACTATTACACAAAAAGGACCACACACACTTGTTTCAAAACACAGTGTAACAGGATCTCCTCTTTGAACTACAGAAGTTCCATCTGTAGCTTTATCCTTATTTCCAAGCTCTCATGCAATTGTTACTTCAGTTTTTGTGATAAAGGCACACAAGGTTCTATGATTTCCAATTGCACCAAACAAGGCTTTATTAATTCCAAAAACATAACATTTATGCATCTTAACACAGCTTAGGAAGTCCAGAGATTGGAAGGCAGTGACTAAGTCATGACATAGAGATCTCTGCTTGAGGTCAATTCCTATCATTTCTCTTTAATCCTAGTGTGGTATTGCCATACAGTAATAAGATATTTTGTTGGAACAACTGTTTCATTGAAGCCTGAGAAAAAAACATGCATTTTCTACCAAAGCTGCCCCTGTCTGTTCTGACAAATAAAGACCAACTTTCCCTATGGAATTACTCTTCATTCCCTTGATGGTGTCTCAAAACTTAAGTTTCCAAGAGAATTTAGGGAGCAGTTTTTAAATAACTGATACTGTTGAAAACGAAACCAGTTTAGAAAAAAAGTGCTTAACACAAAAAAAGCTTTAAGAATATTTATGATGTAAACTTAAATAGGTAATAGAACTAACAACTACATCTATAAAATCTAAAAAATATTCAAGAGCAAATCCAATCAATCAAGTACAAGAATCTTGCAAGTTTTAAGCTATATGCTCTGTTAAAGTTCAAGTACTCAGCTATGAATGCAGGAACTTAATTTCTAGGTGATATTTTCCCAAAATGGACATCCATCATCTTATTTGGAGCAAACCCACCCAGTGCTCCCAAGTCCCCAGCTGTGACCCCGCACTCTGGTACAGACACACAACCGGCCGGCGCTGTGCCACCACAAGAGGGTGCAATCATGTAGAGCCATCACTGAGCCGGGACTGCAAACTGCTCCCACCTGTCTCGGGATAAATGTTTCTAACTCTAATGCAATTATTATAAAGGGTAATATAAGTAGGAAAGAAAAAGAGAAGTCATTAACTTCAAATGTTCAGTTGCCACATCCTTCTGCAGGGAATTGATCCAGTTTCTACTTCAGTAAGTGTTCTTTTTACACTTACTCAAAACAAAAAGCTAAAAAAACCCAATTGCATATTAAATTAGAAATTAGGTACCTTTACTCTTTCTTCAAAAGGAACTACGAAAGGTAGCTCTGTCAGAATCGCAAGTTGTCGTTCTTCAGATACAGAAAGAGGTGCTGGTTCCAAACCCACTTAAAACAGAAATAATAATTTTAAAATTTTTGGAAAGAACATTTTTTTAAACAGTTTATTTTGTATCAAGTGACTCAATCTACCTTGTACAAAAACACATACATTAAAATAGTTTATTTACTACATTTTCACTCAAAGCCTTACCTTTCTTTAAACATTAGTTGCTACAGGCAAACTCAAATGTAAGTGAAAACACACTGAAAACAAAATGCGTGAAAAAATACATACTTCTGTACCTCTATTTTATTCAGAAAAAACATCCTCTTACTGACATTTTAGCTTATGAATTAGGAAAAAATGCATAATGGAAGATAGTTTGTAATTGTGATCATTTAGAATTTTCACAGCAGGAATATTCCATATTCCTCCCCTGATGATCAAAATAGTTTACAGTTATTGTGCTTTCAATTACATCGTCTACTTTCAATCAAGTCATTTTAGGTAAAAACCTTAAGAATGAAACCAAATCTAAGGAAACCAACAGAAAGATAACATTTATTTCAATGAGTTTTCTCTCCTAACAGCAAAGTCACAGTGACCACATTAAATCCCAGGCACTGCAGAAACAGTGAAAACATCATCAAGAACCCATACAATGTACTTAAGACAAAAATATTGGAGAATTCAAGAAGCCACAGCAGAGAGGCTCATTCATGCAGTTCCCAAACTACTGTCCAGCTCCTTTGAACTTACTGAGGATATTTTTAGGAAACAACTCAACTTTTGGTGAGGCACAGCAGAAATGAGAATCATGCTCTAACTTCACGGGAGGAAACTCAGCTGGTGAGCACATATCTGACTGTAAATTAATTACTGCAGTCAGTATTGCTCACTGACAAGACATTGCAGCCAGGTCCACCGGGCTTCAGTCTACCAAGGAAGCAACACCCCCAGCTCCTTGGTTGTTTCATTTTCATGTTTAATAATCACCTCTCTGAAAAGATTCCGGAGTCAGGACTCTTCATAGAGTGCATTACAAAATAAGTAAATGCTTCATGTCATATCCTCTCTGGAAGTTTCTGATGACAGTTTCAAGGTTTTTTCTTTGGCTTCTACCCATGGTGACAAGCATCTTGCTGCCTTTCTGCAACTGGACTGAACACTCAATGCTCTTTTTGTTTGTTTTTTAAATCCTCAAAGCACTTTAAGTAGGGATATTTTAAGCACCAATTTAATAGGATATGACCCTAAACATCACTATTCTTGATATATATTCATTGGGGGCAGGTTTCAACATTGCAAGCTTTTGGAATTTCTGATAAAATGCTTATTTGTGATTACCTTTAGTTTACTTAGTAAACGTTTTTAATTAAAGCCAATGTATGAAGCCTATTAAGCTAACAGTTAAAAGCATTTTATTTAAAAAGTGCATGTACAGCAAAGGTAAACTACTACATGACTTCGACAGTTCAATTATTTCAGTCAATTAGTCAATTTTATCTGCATTTCTCCATCACAGCTTCGTTCTTTAAAGAGAAATATGGGATGGAGTCATCAATACAGAGGGCATTTAGAACTCACAAGTCTGCCATTTAAGTAAATGAAAAAGCACAAATAAACATGACCATATGTGATTCAGCAGTACTTTCATGCTAATTGGCTTTAACCCATATGGAGTCAAGAGGGATTAAACAAGTCATGTGCACAAGGTTACCTGCTTGTTTTCACACATTCATGTTGACTGCACTTTCTTTTTAGTCTGATTTCGTATGAAAACGAGGTTTATGTGAACACACTGTCATCTTTCCTCATCATCTCACCTCCAACACACCTCTTGAGTTCATCAGCTGAACTTTAACTTTGACAGAGAATAGGAGATTCAAAAATGCCAAGTACTGTGAAAATTTTCAACTGGACAGAGAGGAGAAATTCCTTTAGCGACCTGAATACTGGAACAGCCAGGAGAGGCTGTGCCAGCTCACCTGAAGCCAGCCAGGAAAAGGAAGGCACACAGCTGCTCACACCAGCACAGCACAGGCATTCCTTATCCCCCAACTGCCCACACCAGGGGAGTCACGAAATGGACTGAACTGGGGGCATTTTGTGAAGGAAGACCAGGCAGAGAGCTAAGGGTACTGTAGGTATGAGGGCAAGGAGACCAGTAGCAGGAGAATGTGGAAGCGATAAATGTGGAATAGGTTTGACAGTGGAGAACATCCAGACAGTATAAACAGCTGTGGAGAGTCATGTAGGTCAGTGGAAGAAACAAGGATTGCTGATGTGGAGAACAAGTGGCTTCCAAAGAAAGAAACTAAACTGAAAAAATATATAACTAAAAATTCTCAGCACTACTTATACTGGGCCAACTAGTTATTATCTGGCAACTACACTTTTACCATCATAGCTACTCCAAAATCATAACCAGAAGTTTTTAGGTGTCAACCCTGGACAAAGCTCTGAATTCTGTACAACGCCACAGCAGCATGCAAAGGCTACAGTATCTACATGATCTACTGTATCTGACTAAACTAACTCCAGCAGATTGCATCATCTTGAAAGAGAGTACAGACTCTTGTAGATGAATCATTTTGCTACTTAAAGGTCCCATTTTTAATTCATTATTAATTCTGCACAAGTATCGGTGATTTAATAATTATTTTACCTGATCACAGCAAGGTAAAATTCTAGAATAGCTAAGCTAAGAAGGTATGAAAAGCTGGAAGAAGGAAACTCTCTACATGAGAAAGCATATTGGCACAACTAATCTAGTGTAAATTTACCCTGATCACTAAGTTTGTCCAATCCTCTAATCTTTCTCTGCAAGTTCCATAAAATCCTGTTATTTTAAGTAATTCAGGGGTTTAAGTTTCTGCCTTATCTAATTAGAGACAATATTTATAAACAGGAATTAATATTTACCATGCAAAGCCTGTTTGTTACAGTTTAACAGATAATGAAAATATTTCTTTATAGTATACAGTAAAAGCAAAATCTCAATGCTTTACATCTTCTCCAACTGTATTACTTTTCTATCTTATGCAACTGCCTTTTATACATATTAATACATTATTTTTAAAACAAATCATTTCCCCACCTCATCATTTCCCCTCATCAATGCCAGCAGAAGCTTGGGCAAAGAAATTACTAAATTAAATAACATTAAATATTCTAAAGATATATACACATGCATAGAAGTACACAATTTTTTTTAAATACCTGAAACAAAATCATGAAAGGCTGTCTTGCTTTTGGCTACCATGACTTCAACACAAAATACTCAACTGAGTTGTAGAAAAGACAGATTTTCTTTGCATAAGGCAAACTCTCATTTTGACTTAGCAGAGCTGAAATTGCATAGACGGTGTCTTACCATCCAAAGTAGACTGCAGTGGTCCTATTCTCCCCATCCTCCTGACTCTCCAGACGTGTCTGGCGGATGGCACATACAGCTGTGTGACCTCACAAATTAACAGGATTTTACAGTTAAACAGGACCTAATTACACATTACAATTTACTACTGCATAGTAAATACACTGAGCTGTCACATGCAGGAGTGTGTCTGAATGCCTTAACATCTTCATTTCTGATGATCCCTCCTTACACTTGTGCCTCGCAGGAGAGCTGCACAATTAGTAACAATACAATATAAATTCCACATATTTAAAAATACCACATAATGTTACATTCAGTTCTGGTATTTAGGACACTACAGAAGCTGACTTTGAATTTTGAGATGTCAAATATGTTGTTTATTTTGTATTGAGCACATGTTGTAAGTCAAAAGAATCTAGTCCACAGCAGGTATTAGCTTTTTCTTTTGCACACACATAAACACCTGTAAGATCAATGTCATTTTTTTCAAAAGCTCTTAGAAAAAAAAGTAATTTCTAGGTGTGGTAAGTATAGAAAGTGCTGCTGAATTTTCTTTTATTTTGGAAGATAATTTGCCCTACTATAGAGCAATTCTTTCATTTAGCATTTTTGCTATGAGAAGATGCAACTAAATGCCACCAGATTTCCAATTCTCCTCTGCTATAAATGCCAATGATTTACACTCTTGCACTGCAGGGCAAGTTCTACTTTATGGATTGGAGATGTGATTTAACACACAAGCTTCTTAACAGATGCAAGACTTTTACATCAGAGAAAAGCAACACTATTCCAGGTTTTAAACCACATAATCTGTGCAACATCAACATCACTAATACTGTCAGGAATCACTTTACCATTGAAAATTTGGCACTTGTAAGGCTTTGTGAAAAGGACATGACTCTTACCTTATCTGCTTTAATGTTTTCTTGTTCTGAGAGCCAGTGATTTGGTGGGCAGAAATTTCTCCTTGTATCTCTAGATTTCAACATTTTCACTAAGTTTGTGATGACCTAGGTGTCAGAAACACATACATTCAATATACATTTAGCACTGAATGAAATTACAGAACTTACAAAGCAAAAGCTTTTTTTAAAAAAATCAGTAATGTATAAAATTGCCACTTATTTTTAACTCACAAAAACTCGCTGTTAGACTTAAGTACCTTAGAATGTAATTAAGTAATCATGGTTCACTTGCAAGACATCAAAAAACCTGGCTTATTAAAGTCTCCATCCAAAACCAAGGAACCAGGACTACATAGGACTTAGTACTACGGCACACCTAAAGTGCTGCACGCCACTTCAGAGAAGCCCAAACAAATCATTATCAACATTAAACTACTTATTTAAAGAAAGTAACACCTAACCAAGCATAGACACAATGTATATTATGTATGTATACAATGTTCTTTCATCTTCCTAGCAAAACTGAGAGACTAAGAAAAATAGTTATCATGGTCACGAGGGAATCTTGGCAATTTTAGTGTTTTTCTTAGCAGTTTCCTCCAATCCAGAAAAAAAAAAATTAAGTAGAGAAACCAAGCAAACAAGTTCTCCACCTCAAGCAGAACTGCCATACTTGGTTGCATGCCTTCTGTCCAAAGCTGAATCAAGTTCACCCACCACTACATAAAACATAATTAATTGGAATCAATAGAATAGTAAATTACTAGGCTAAAAAGACATTATCACTGCTACAATGAACAGCCATCTGTTTTGCAACTTTAAAATACAGCACTTGAAAAATGAGTAAGAAAAAAAGAAAAAAAAAAAACCAACCAGAGCTTTTCTGATAATCTCGCTAAAAGACAGCCTTAAGAGACAGGTGTCAAGAGTAACAAAGTTTAATGGGCCTTCTAAAGGATTCCATGTCTAGATGCTACACAAAAGAGCTTTTAACATCCAGTTTTTAAGGTAATGTCTGTATGCAAGACAGAACAAAGAATGTTATTAAGGGAACTGCCTGATTACATTGGAATTTTCATCACCTTTCCCTTATAAAATTCAGTGCAGGTTACATGAGTCACTGAAGCTCTGCGGTCCCATTACCACTGTAAGTGAGGCAAATGCTTTTAAACAGTAAAATAAAATCAGAAAAGACTACCCACATGAAGACCATGTAAACACAAAATTTTACAAACAGCTAAAGAAACCTTAAAGGAAGCTGAATCAGATTAGGTGAAATTGAAGTTTCTCCTGCAGAATGCATGGGTACTGAGAACACTTGACAACTCAGCACTCCTTTGTAAAAGTTTTCCTAAGTATGTACTCTATTAAAAGGGAAGATGCACTACAATAAATAATATTAAAATGGGGATTTCCTTCCAATAACGTGTCCAATGCAAGCAGCATTTAAAACTAAAATTCAGCAAAATTAGAAACTTGATTTCATAGGATTAACTCAAGATTGTGAAATAATTCTTTTGTTTAACAAAATCAGTTTTCAAATCCTCATAACTTAAGATTTTCTATGGAATCTGTAACAGTTGACTACACTAATCATCCTACCAAGCCAAAAATGGGGGATTCTGTTGAATGAAGACATTTGTACACGTAATTCTTACCAAAGACCTCCAATCTGTTAGCAAATATGCACATCATTGTCAGCAACCTCACTGTTTCCAGATTGACCATTACCTTGCAGAACTAAAGCCTGTATTTGCATGTATATACGTGTGTGTGTGTATGTGTGTATATTTTTTTTTTCATTCACTTCATATATACACATATGTATTTTGTTAGACACCAGAGACATGGAAAATACACAAAAGAAGTGAGGAGTTAAAAGAAAAAGGAAAAAGAGAAATTAAAAGCACAGATGATAAGGAAGGAATGTGCCTTTTTTTCTGCAGGTAGCTTGCAAAAGCTTTAGCAAAGATAAATCCCATATATTTGATAGATAGATTTCACATAGTGCAAAGGAAAGAAAAAGCATTTTCTACTTAAATTTATGATTAACTATTTTTGCTTTGTTTTAATGATTTGGAAGAAGGTACTGCTGCCTGCTTACTGGCCGGAAGCTGTTTTCAACCGCCCTCAGCAAAGACTCAGTGCTATGCACAGGAGTGTCCTCAATAAGATTAACTTTAGCCATGTTCAATTTTTATCTCAGAACATTATGTTTTTCTGTTTAACAACAGAAACATGTTTCTGAAGAAGTAAACAAGGGAAGCTTTGCTATTATTCTTTTTTGGGTAGAACCAGAGCCTTCCAGATACCCTCAAGATTTACATTTGTAATTCAGCTAATGGAAGACAACCTCGGCTGCTGGAACTAGTCAGAGTGCACCAAGTTCAGGCAGTTTCACTACAAGTTTAATTCCTGACTGCCAAAGTGGGACACAGTAATTTGGGGTTTTACAGCTTTCTGAATGACAGCAAACTATGACCAAATTCACCTGAAATCCACCAACTTACACAAAGATTGATTAAGAACAACAAACTAAAGTGAACAAACAGGAAGTGGAATGATACGAACTGCATACATAAAAGTACCCCTGGTCTGACATCTTTCTTGGAAAAACAGACATATTAGGGTTTTCGTTTGTGACCTTTAAATCAAAAGTTTATTTGGCAATTAAAACACAAGTAATTAAATTACATTGTGCAAACATATATGAGATCAATCTGTGCAAATTACAAATTCAGCGGTGCATTAGGACTGTATTCAATGCAATCAAAACATTATCAGTTACTCTCACTGCTATTAATGCTTATGCTCGTAAGTGAAATGTGTTGTAAAATCAGACAGAATAGGCTGGATAGAGGCTACCTTAGACTTGTAAAATGAATAAGCATTCCTTAATTAGCCCATCAGGTTAAGTGCAAGCCTTAATGGCCCTTTCCTAAAGTCTAGCATGACATCTTTCTCCAAACATGGCCAAGAAGAAAGTTCCATTAGCAATATTAATACAAGCTTAGTTGATCATTTTCATTCAATTAACTTCTTTCAATTAAATAGATAGCTTGACAAAAGTAGTGATAAAAGACCTGAAGGGACAGCTGATGACTCGAACTGAACATTAGTGTGCGAGAGGTCGCCAGTATTAAACAGACTGTAAATCTAGCATTCAATTTGGAAAATGCATTTCTTCTGCTCCCACTTCTTTAATGAGCAATTTTAGCTGACTGGATGTGTTTGCTGCAGAATTTTCATGACAAGTCAAGCACTCCTTTTTTTCAGCAACAGTTATATTAGGGGTTTTTTTTTGCCAACGTTTTCAGCTTCTCTTAACTCATGTCTTAGCTAGGATGCCACGGATAAAACCAGCAGAAACACACTGATAGAAATCCGGACAGAACATACATTAAGTTCACATTTACTAAGCCAGATTCACCCTCCCTTTAAGTATTCCAGCAAACCCAAACTGAGGAGTACCAACAGATTTTAGGAGAACACCAACAAAATTCACACAGCATGGTACCAATATAGTGAAGTCTCCAGTACAGAAGTACCTGAGTAATCATCAGATTTTGTTAGAATTTCACACCTATACAAAGTTATGACAACATGCTTAAGCACCTTGCTAAATGGGAGTCCAAGTTAAACTCTGTATTTTATACAGTAGCTGTCTTATAAACAAGACAAGCAGGAAAACGAAGAGTTGACAGAAGGAAAAAAAAATTGTTACAGTTATCAGAATTTAGTTACTTGAAATTTAGGATACATGCCAAACAGCAAACTTCCCAAATCCCTATTCCTTGTTGCAACAGCAACAAAATTGGAGAAAAAATGTCTGATTTCATATCTTCACCAGAATCATGAAAATTTTATTCAACTGTGTTCTGAAAATTGACACTATTTACCTTGAATAACTGAATCCACCTTTTCTGTTCTGTCTGTATACATTGCTGCATTTCTGTATTTTTCGTTACTCCGACACTTCTAAATGCTGCAATATATTCCTCACGAACCTCTGGTTTCGTTTCTGGGTAAGCCAATTTTATGATTCCTAGACATGCATCTCGAAGGCAGCGTGAGAGTATTACAAGCTCTTCTAGTGTAAAAGGCATCATTGATGATTGTCTTTGACCTACAACTATACGAAACACAAATTTAAGTTTCCTTAAATTATTTTTTCTTATTTATTTTATTATTTAAAGAAACCACCTATTAATTAAACTCTAATATTCACACAAAAAATCTAAAGGCAGAGAAAAGAAACATCACCCAAAAAGAGAATGAGTAAACACTTATGAAGGAGATCAAATCTTGGGATTGTTTGTAGTCACAATTATTTTAATTACAACATCTTCTTGTTCTCTTCTGTGATTCCTGCTATGTTAAATTTATACATTAAACTACAGGTTCAGTCCAGAAGAAGTTCGCTCTCTTCACTAACTCATTAAAAATTATCATGATTAAGAACTTCCATATCAGACCCTGTGTAAAGCTAGGGTTCCCAAGGCGCAGACCATTAATTTTTCTGTCTTTTTTCTAAGTGCAATCACCATAAAAGAGCCAGCTGACAGCTGAGTGCTCAGGGGACCATCCGCAAGCCAGCCCCAAAGATCCTTCCTGCCAGATGTCAGCAAATCATTGCCCAGGGAGCTCTCCAGCCACACAAAAACATTTTACTAGGCACTGCTATTTAGTATGCTCGAAACTCACCTTCTATTGGATCACCAAAGAATTCATTATCATGAATAGAAATAAGTGAATGACTAAACAAAGAACTGAAAAGGTAGAAGAGAGGGATAATTCGGCTAGAGTCCTCTAAAGACATTGGAGAGCCTCTTGAAATCACTTGAAGGAGTGGCACCATAGACCTTAAAATATAAAATGCAGTGCAAAAGAGAGGGTTAATAAAATACTCTAAAATAAAGTACCACCTTCAGCATTCTAGTAAAAGAATGTGGTAACAGCTCCAACAGCAATGTAACAATGGCATTTTCAGTTAAATAAATATTATTTCCAATTCTTGTAAAATAAGGTTACTCTTAACAAGTTAGCTCAGTGTCTCCATGACAAATAAACTTGGGCATCAACTAATCCAGACTGCAGATACTTTGGAGACATGAAGCAGAGAACACATCTGTAGGTCCAGTGCCTCTGCTCCCAGGAACGTGGTTCTACCACCATCTACTTCTGGACTAGTCAAAGCATGTGAGATAAAACTCACACACTTGGGGTGAACGACCTAGGGCTTCAGTGTTTGCTACACTTATGCTTGTGAGCACACCAAGAACTACAAAACATTCAACTCATTTTAAACAAGTATTTCCTTTATTTCCAACTGTCCAATTTTAAGGATTTTGCTCAGTTTTATGAAATCATAGGAGGTAAATAACCGTATCTCTAACTGTCCCATTCCCTTTTCACTAGATACGCTCTGTTTTAACAAAGAATCAGTTCCAGAAATGGTACAATACATACCCTGTAATCATTCGTGTAGTCATTGAAGATATCAAATACCAAAGATGCCTCAGGAATCTGGCATTAAAGGCTAAACTATAAAGAAGCCTGCAAGAAGAAATTCAAATTAATTGTGTCTTCCAAAATACTGTATTCACAAAACACAATGTTTCTGTAAGAACTGTTCCATCAAGCATTTCTCAGAAATTAAAAAATTAAGTTTGCTTTTTCAAGATGAAGGGTCTTATTCTGATCAAATCTGGTAAAAGCCTCAAAAGCTGAAAACCAACCATATTAAAACCTTACACAAAAAATTACAGTTTTCATTAAATCAGCAACAAACCATACAATATAAACACACATTTGCAGTCTTTCTCAAAATTCAACATATATTAATAAAAATAACATGACACTGAACTAATGATCTGGGACTTTTAAAATTCTATATAGAAATCACACCAAACTAGTCAACAGGTCACTTCTGTGGTTCTTCTGACAGTAACAAACATAGCAATTTTTTGCAAAATGTAGATTAAAATACCTTCATTTATGTCAGAACTACAGCAATTGTACTGGTATACTCAGGTTGGCAGAGAGAAATAGAACAGCATCAATGGAACAATGTCAGGACAGCTACATGTACACTAACCCATCTGCAGATAGAAAATTGTGTATTGTTTGAAAATTTGTTATTAATTTGTGAAAGTAAATGTGTAATTTCACAAGTCAGTTATACACAGGACTGACTTTAACCACATCATTTCTGACATGATCACAGTAAGAAAAAGTTTTTATAGAAATGAGAAATAAAAAGCTTCCTGAAACTACAAAGTCACCCCCAGTGTATTTTCTTCCCCTTGCAGGAAACTAACTATGAGACAAAATCATTTGAAACAATGTCTTGTAGGAACCAAACAGGATTTCACTGACTGAACCGTCATTTTTCAGGTATCGAAGAACAGTATTCGGGTAATTTTTTTAGATGCTACTTTCCTAGGCCTCCTAATTCCTATTAGGAAATAAGTAAAACAAATATTGAGATCGACATCTCTCAGTGGCCAATAGTTTTGCAACATCAAAATTCTCTATGACCAGGCCTACAAGACATAGGAGGCTGGGAAACGGGAGCAGAGAGGGGAGACTAGCTGCTGCCTGAAAACAAAGTATTTACTGTGGACCACATGGTTAAATTAAAATTTGCCAGATGATAAAAGGAAAGGAACACACATTCCACTAAGGAATGAAAGTAAAATACCAATAAAGACTTAAAAACATTGGAGAATGGTTTAAGTGGCAGTTCATTCAAAGACAAAAACTCCCACACTACACAAACCAGTGCACAGGGCCACACACCCCTGGGTCCTGGCTCACTGGCTGCTCCTCCTGCTGCCTTCCCACAAGCACAGCCTCTCTCCGGACCCCACAGCTGGTCCCTTCCTCGGGCTCCCCGTTCACCTGCACCCACCAGATCCAGCTGCACAGACAAGGATCTGTGCCAGGATAAAGCAGCGTGAGGAGGACAGAACTCCTCACTAAGCACAAAGGAACGTTTCACAGGCACAGGCAGTTCTGGAAATAGAGTAGGGCCACGCAGAAAAACGGGAAATGAAACACAAGCAACCTCTAGTTTGCAGTGTGTCTCTTTCAATTTTAAATGCATAGGTCAGTACCTTTAAAAAGAGTTGGGAGCTTCACTTATTTCGAAGAAATTGCACATTGTGGACATTACCAAGTTCAAGTCAAATTTGAAGCAATGCAGCTAATGCCAGTTCAAGATAAGCTTTACCATTACGTTAAGTTCTACTTTAATTATGTGGTTTTTTTTAAAAAATTCAACCTGAATTTGATACATGAGAATTCTGTTCCCTTGTATAGTCACATTATTCTGACATTCGGCGAAAATTACACATTAACATGGAAGGAAGGGCTTACCACACCTAGCTAATTTAGAATGAGGATTTGTATTTTAATGTTTAAATATCTGAATGATAGCTCAGATGTCTTGGTTTCCAAAATGAGAAATTTCCCGAGTGACCTTCAGTTTTCAGCCTGATATTTAAAATGAAAAGTAATTTGGCACAGGGCCATCAGGTCTCGTGCAGCTTCCAAGTAAAAACTTGTTAATTTTACAATCATCCCTGGAAATTATGTAACAGTTTGAGCAGAAATGAACAAACATTACGGACAATGAACCTATCATAATGTAATTCATTTCTTCATTCTAGCAATATTCAGCAGTAATGAATGGGAAAAAAGGACAAACCTTAAGAGCTTATAATAATAACCTTTGCTTAAGTTTTAGCCATTTTTATTCTATATCCGTGATTTAGGCAGTCAATTGTAGCAACTGCTCTCTTTCATGGCCCAGTTCCAGAAATGCTGAATGCATTCAACTTTCACATTTCCCTTTCCTGAAAATCTGGTCAAGTACAAAAATGCACATTTGGTAGAGGATGGTACCAACAGCCTGTTTCATTAACATGAAATATCTGTAAATACGAAGCAGATTAATTCATCAGTTCTAAAGCTTCCATTCTAAAGTTTCCATACTGTGACCAGAAAACAAACATGGAACTTCAAACTGAACATGGAATGGTGAATTGGGCCTTGCGTTAAAAGATATTTTTATCACTAGATTCACCTGAAGTTTAATCCATTGCAAAAGTAAAGAAGGCAGAAAAAATCTGCTACCTTCCCACTCCAAGGACAGAAATTGGCTTTCAAAGTTGAAGATAACAACTGTAACCAAAAAATACAAAAAAAGAAACCCACCACAAAATGCAAGGATGGCTTTTAAAAGTCGTATCTACACAAAATTGGCTGCAATAAAGTTTCAAAATTTTTGGCTTCACGTTGACCAAAAAAAAAGGACTGTGAAAAAGCAAAAGAAAATTAAGTAAAAAACAAAAAACTCTGATAATTAAAATAGGTCAAAATCTACCTTATTTGGTCTTTTTCCTTAGTGGAGAAAAGATGTGCATCTGCTTAAAAACAGCCTTTCCAGGTAGAGCTACATTAAAATGACACAGCACAAGAATTCCTGATCAACTGTGGAAGAGTACAGGGATGGCTTACACATCCTGAAGAAAAAGCCTTATGAATCCACAAAGTTTAGAGATCAGTTAATATAAAGCTTCAGTGTCCATACAGTCTTGACCACTTTTTCCTTTAAAGAAAAAAAAATCCACACAAAAAAACTAGAAATAAAAAAGACCAGACATTTTAACTTTTATGTAAACTAGTAAAATCTAACTCAGGGGTTTCATTTTCAAGATTTGCACTATTCTAAAAACAAACCAAGCAGCTAAAGCTTAAACTTGTCCTATCTGGAGGTTTTGCATTTTCTTGAAAATCTCACTGAAAGCCACCAACTTCTTTATTATGAGATCATTATACATGTTTTATGTAATGGATTCATTAATAGATTTTCTGTAAAGTCCAATATTAAGATTTAGCATGATCGTTTGGAAGAAAGAAACATTTCTCTGCCATCAGAAAGGATAAATTCCTTTCACGTGGAAAAACATACACTGCCTCAGCCATAGGTTGTGAGAGAGCTAAATTCACTCTGGTGATTCCTGTTAAGTATCAATTTTAATCATACCAAATTAAATTACCTGTTCCCAAAAGTAAGTACATAACAATCATTTATTTAGAACCTTGTTTCTCTCTCTAGGTATCTAATTGTCCACAAAGGCCACATGATTTATGTCTACTTGACAGAACAGCATTTTGGGCACCTCTGGTTTAAAAAAAGTGTCAAATTCCTCCTGTGCAATGGGACAGATTAAATGACCCATTAAGCTTAATTTAGCTGAGGCACCACTACAAGTTAATTAGTTAAAGGCAAGATTTTCAGTCTAGGTCATAAACTGGGCCCAGTTTCCCACTGAGACCATTTAAGTTAATGAAGAGAATACAGCAGAACGAGAGGAGCTCATACAGCCTGCGACAGGTCACTGCTGCTGGGGCAGCGGATTCTGCCACTTCAGAA
The DNA here is from genome assembly GCA_013400235.1 of Oriolus oriolus. NCBI lineage: Eukaryota > Metazoa > Chordata > Aves > Passeriformes > Corvidae > Oriolus > Oriolus oriolus. The sequence continues at coordinate 1,099,489 of VXBT01006884.1, forward strand.
CTGTGAGGTGTCACAGGTACGAGACAGCAGCAGAGCCACTGGTAAATGAACTGTCCTGCTCTTCAGGCCGCGTTATGATTCCGCCTCTGTTGTATCGGACCAAGATGCGAAGCAAAGCTTAAAAAAAGGTTAAAACTGCAAATACAATGATTCTGGTTTTAAGAGAAACAGCAGTGTCAGAACGCTGCCTGAAGAATTACCCCAATGGCCCCACATAAAGCCTGGTATCTCAGCACATATATGAAGACAGGCTGCTCAGATTCACCAGAGTGTCGTTTGCCAAACAATTCTGAACCACAGGCTAAGATAGGCAATGTTACAGTAATTAACCAGTAGTGATGAACGGTGACCATGGAGCTGTTAACCCAAGATGAGCAAACTCACGGGCACCGATCAGACAACTGACAGCGACTGACACCCCAGTACAAGCACAGCCTCCATCACTATTTAATATTCAGCTGTAATAAAGACGAAGTCTAAGGTATTAAATTACACCCCGAAATATTTTACAGAAACAGAACTTACTATTTATTTAAAGAATAATTTTGATGAAAAAAGTCTTGCAAGTCTCTCTATAATGAGAACTACACTCCAAGACACAAGTTTTCCTCTTTTAAGTACCTGTATTCAATAATAGGTATCAACTTTATAGTGAAAATATTAAAGCCCCATTCTTTGGAAAACAAGCGGAACTCCCAATGGCTTCTTTACAATCAGGATTTTATTTTACACCTCTAATCTGGGTTACTGAACACAAGCTACAGTTAGGGTTTTCTCATATTGTGACCTTTCTCTTTAACTGGGGTTGACTGCATATTTCCAGAATTATTCAGAATTCATCAAAATTCCTAATAACTAACCCAAAGCAATGTGTTTTTTCAGTTATCCATCTCTGGATCCACCATCCTGTGTAGAGTATCAGAAAGTAACTTTACAGGCTTGCTTCTTTTAAAACTACATTGTACTTTAGGTATTTTGTTCTTTTGTCTTGGTTTCTTGTTGAAAAACCAAGGAAAATACTGAGTTAATTGAGCAACATCAATGTTCCTAACACCACACAATGTCATCATCATCAGTCAAATTATAAAAGTACTGAGAAGCCTCAAGGAAAAAAAAAGCATTTAGCTTTGACAGAGTGACACAAGCCTATATTCTGAAATTCCCATCTTTGTTCAAGAAGTAAAAAAACCTCAGAACTATTAAAACAATACTGAGATATTTGTCATTTGGTCCCTTCTAAAGCCTGTGTTAGTCCAATTTTCTTCAGTTATTGAAAAATTATTTTCAATTATTACTCTATTTAGCATCCCATTTTTCAGATTTGAAGCTTCTATGTTTTTATCATTATTTTATATCACAGCCGTATATGCTGTTAAATAAACCAAGTCTTTTTAACAACTCCTTCTTTTGAAACCATTTGACCCAGTATGACTTCAAACACGAAATAAAAGAGCACTATTAAGCTCTTAGAATATATTAAAAATAATTTGAGATAAATTATTTCTGCTTAACTATTTCTACATAGTTCAATTAAGTAGATATATTTCACTCTGGATATTAAGTAATTTAAAAGTTAGTGCAGCATTTTTTGAAAGACTATAATTAAATTTGATAAAATTATTTGGGCATTAAAAAAAGTCACCAGACAATTTTAAAAAGTGAAACTTAATGACAAAAAGTCTTTTCATTTTCTTTTTAAATTCCATGAAGAAGCATCATCTGTCCTTAAAAAAACACTCAAAAATAATGTTTAGAACAGTTGCTTGGTAACCTAGGCCAGGTCTAAAATGCACTGAGAATAGGACAAAAGATTGACACCTGCTGAAATGATGATCCCTGGCAAACCCATCACTTACAGCTGACTTCTAAGTCAGAACTAGTAATTAAATGTCTACTTCAGTTTACCAAATATCTGTGTGAATTCAGTTCATTTTGACCATGAAAGTAAATGCACTGGTATCACTGACAGAAATCTTAGTACGTACTACTTATTTCTAAAATTCAGCTATTTTGGAGCTATTCAAAAGGTACAATTTGTAAATTATTTTCCACTAGATGTTGAGTAGAACTTCCATAACTCCTGAATTTATCCAGTGTGTAAACAGCTTGTTATCACAAATAATTGCAAAGCCCAATACGGCTTCTCAGAGGAAATAGATGCCATACTCATACAATTACAGTTCAGTGACTTCTTTATTCATTAAACACCCTTTTCCACACTGTTCACCAGCAAACCTCCAGTCAAAGCAGTGATGCATTTAAGCTCAGTAATTACTATCCAAGGCAATGTACTACTTGCAACCATAAAGCTGGCAAACTAATTCAACTGCTGCTATGATCTTCAGGTCTCACATCCTGCTCTAATGCAATTAGTCTACAAAGAACTAATTACCCTAATCGAGCAATCACAGTTTCACTGACATCTTACTTCCTCTAGCAGCTATAAACACCATTGGGCTAAGATAGCACCTAATTAGTTTTCTGTATCACTGTTTACAATGCAGTTTGAATTATGTTTACAACATTCCCTAAATACTTACTTTACTACCAGCAACTACATAAGTACTTGCACCAAAACAGTGTTAATACTTATGGGGCTCAGTCTGATAATAAAAAGGTCAAAAATCTTCTCCCATTGTTGTGACATTTGTGGTTTGCAATCTTTGTAAAAGAATAGTCCACAAATGAAAATGTCCTTTATCTTCATCTCAGGTGCCAAACTATCCCCAAACAATAGCGGGCTTCACTGACTGTTTTAAAAACAAGGTAGTCCAGTTCACACTTGAATGGCACTCAACACTGCCTCTGAGCAAGGGAACAGATAAAATGCTTCCATGAATCTTGGGAGGCCATAATGAACAAGAAAAATTAGAAACAAAGAATCCATTCTTTGGTTTGCCTGGCATTACTGTTTAAATTCTAAAAGTCTAACTTATTTCAACCAATTGTAAAAGAACACATAAAAATCTCCACATGGTATTTAAAACAGGTCTATCTAATAATTTTAAACGTACTACAGTTCAAGATCACCATTATTTCTACTTGCCTGACTTTTGGCACCATCATTCGGTGTTGTACCATTAGTGTATGGCAGATTGATGCCATCAGGGTAAAGACCTCTTCACTTGCTGAATCTCTCCAAACCATGTTCAGTAGAGTGTTTGTCTGCTGCTTTGTGTCCAATTTCTTTAGGCACTCCTCAGTTATGTACTGAACTGATATTCTCCCATCACCCTACAAACAGATCAAAGGAAAGTTTACTTTTAGTTCTTTTTAATGATCAAGCATCCCCTTTTCTATTAAAAAAATACTTCCAAATTTAATTAGAACATAAAGTTCTCTTGTACAATAAATAAAATGGAAACACATATATATATCCAAGTCTTAAAAGTATCAGACCCAAGAGCCAACTTAAAGCCCCAGGTAGTTAAGTGTTGGGCTGTGGTATCCATACTTCACTGAAGGCAGTGGAAATACTCCTTTTAATGTAAGCATGCTCTGCAACACATGGATACAACAGACAAAACCACTTACTGGCATAAAACACATGAACAATCATCTCTTCTCCAGTGACACTGGTCAGCATTGGGCATGAAACCCGGAAATGGATGTCGACTCTAAATGCCTTTACAACCAGTATTTTCACATTCATAATTCTTGGGTTAACAAATGACAACAAAGTTCAGGGCAGTCAGTACACGTCTGGGTAGTACCAGCAGTGTGTGAAGAGGAATACTTTCCCTTGGCATACAGCTGACTCCACCTCAACCTTTTCTTTTCCTAATTTCCTATCTTTAGCTTGTCACCAACTGAGCAAAGCTGGCAGGCTCATTGAAGGACACAAGTTAACAATTATAAATTTTTAAGAAAGAGGGGTTCCCCACCCACTCACTTTCTTTTTTTGGAAGACAGGCATGCATGAAAATATGGAATAAATAAAAAAAATCATAGGAGAAACACACAAAAAACCAAATTGCAATAAATAGTATTATTTATATAAAGCCTCCTCAGAGCAGCTTTTTTTTCTAATTTATGAATTAGTGTAAGTTAAGTTATCTGTGAACAGAAACTTCTGTTTTGTTTTTACCTAGTCACCTCTTAAGCATCACCGATCTCTAAGCTACAAGTAGAATGTGCCAATATTTACACTGCACACAGGGTGTGTGTCTGGCAAATTAAGTATTTTATTCACACTATCCTGGTAAAGATTTTGGTGTCACAGTAACACACAGCATCTAAAAACACTCAAGTAAAATGCTTCAAGTACTCCCTGGCAGCATGGCCCTTCCTAAGTTTTGTTTCTAATGAACGCTAATATGGCGAAATTTCATGCATTCTACAAGGAAAGCATGCACACCAAGTCCTTTGAATGGCTGTGTCTTCTGAAAGATTACACAAAGGCCAGTAAGAAACTGCTGAATTTACATCTGTCCAACTTTGGTTAGTCAAAGCCTTGATATGAGTAGGAGGATGCTAAAGTTAGCACAGATTTATTCTAAGTTTAAACTGTAGTGAAAAGTTCTATTTATAACACTGTCTCTGTACATTATTACATAAAGCAGGTGTTTCCCTCTGAGGGCTTTTGAGTTGGTGGATATATACAGAGCTACTCTACAGGGTAAAGACTGTTGTTGAACTAGTAGTATTTCCATGACAAAAAAAAATGAAAATACTAAGTTGGAGTACCAGTATGTTTCTTGATATCTTAGCATCACCATGGACCTACAGAACACAGAGAGTAATAAAGTCTCTGTAAAATACAAATGTGAAAAGGTGATTTTAAGCCTTTTTTTCAAATAAAAGCTTTGTCCTTCCATAAACACACTATCTGTAGTTTAGGATCTCTTATTATAGTAAGGGGTTTGTTTTTAATGTAAGCAACCAGCTCCATTTGCTTGCAGTGAACAGTCATCTGTTTTTAAGAAGCAAACAGGCTCCCTTCTACATCTATAGAAAAATACTGAACTTAAGAGTGATCGTGTTTTTGCCGATCTTTGCTGCTGCTGCGATAGTACAAATCCATTCATAGAAGTTCTGCACTGCTTACTGGTGTAGCTGTCATTTTACTGATCTCTTCATCCTCATCTTCAGAATCACTGTTTGCATCTTGACAATTTGCACCAGCAGCAGACACCGGCAGTTGAGAGAGAAAAGTTTGGAGTACCCTCAAATACACAAGAAGTCCTTCCTCTGAAAGGGATCCTAGAGCACATACATTGAAACAAAAAGATCATCAGCAAGATCACAATGTGCTGTAAAATATATCTCACCAGAAATATCTGACCAAGACAAGTTATGCCAAATCTTACCAAATCAACATATTTTTATAATGAAAAGGGTAGGAATAGGTAATAAAACAGATCTCTCCAACACTTTCACGCACAAACTGTCCTTTTTACTTGGCAATGAACCATGCCGTGGAAATACACAACATATTAATTCCAACACGAAAAAAACAATGAATTGGCCACTCAGCTTGCTCACCCAAATATGTTTCTCCAACTGTTAACACAAAGTAGAAAAGCCATGGGGCTTGATCACTTCTTCTTGTACATCCACTTTCTGCTAGTAATAGTGCATTCAGAAAGAGTTCATAAGGGAAAATGGTCTGCACATCAGCAAGCGCTGGAATGATGAAATGGAATATCTGATCTGTAAAAGGTGCTGCCAGAAACTCCTCTGTGAAGGCGGCAAAAATCTGCTGCCTGAAATGAAGAAAAATTGTTGCTATAGAAAACATGGGCAAAATTTCCCACAATTAAACCAATGGAATAATAGATCATTTTACAAGTATGAACACATCCCCCAAGAGGACTCCAAGGATGTCCATTAATGCTATCCTAGTACATCAAATTTCTCAGATTTCTCAAGAATTAACTTCTTACACTAAATCCTCTTCCTGATGATCTTACATGCAATTTTACCCTTTAAACTTTTCATTAAATCAGAGAAAACTATTCTGAAGTTAAATGCATTGTTTATAATATCAAAGAACAAAATACATCTAACAAACTCAATTAGCCTTTTTACACAAATTCCTGTTTTAACACAAAACACTACTGCATGTGATACAACCAGAATTTGATTTATGCTCCCTCTGTCCACATACCTGACTCTTTCTGCTTATAAGCTGCCTTAGTAATTTCTCTCCATAAACCTCAGCTCATCTGTCACAAAGTTCTTTTGAACTCTAAAATTCTTTTCATCTACCCTTAGCTGCATCTCTGCTCTCATCTAAATTTTCCACACCCTCATTCCTACGTATTGTGGTACCTGCTATTCTCTGTGCTCTGTTTATTGCAGCATTCAGCATTTTATTGCTTTTTTCTTAAACACACCTGAAAGTACATTGTTTCAGCGATGTACAGTGTTACCAAAAAATCATTACTATTTCAAATAAATCAATGAACTGCACTGAAAGATGGCTGGACACTAGACAACAACAAACTGCACCTCTGGCTACAGCAAATGAGTACTCAGATGTTTTAAATTATCTTTATTTACCTTGCACCTTCTGGACAGGAGCTATATGTAAAGTGCAATGGCTTCAGAACATTCTCCAGAAGTATTTTTGCAATAGGAACACGAGAAACATCAGAATATTCAATACTCGAGGGAAGCTTATTGTTAATTAACAAATAAAGCGACTTGTAGTAGCCTGCAAGTAAAAAAAAAATATTGCTTTTAAACACAGTAGTATTTTTCTTCATTTCCATATAAAACAATTTAAATTAAGTTGAGAAATACTTTACAATTCATTACATGAAGCTTGACTTAGGAAGACATTTTATAATAGTCCAAGTCACATTCACATAACTAGCAGGCTATATCAGCAACCTCTTTGGAAACATCACATTATAAAACCATTCATAGACAACCATATTCAGATTCAGTTTGATTTTCAAAGACCAATCAACTCTTGCTGACTGTTGAAGTGAATCATTTGATTTCTTTAAATAATGGCTTATGAAAAACATGTTCTCTTCTCCTTGTGACTCTAATCATGTTGTCCTTTCACTCTTCCAGAAATGAAGAATTTTCCACTCTACTCCAAAATATGACTGCATCATACAGGTTAAGAGTCCTGCTGGCAGAATGTCCCAATTCTGTGACCACCTTGCCTTAGCAGCCTGAAGAATACAACCACTATTTCCAGAACAGGGCTCTCCCAGACAGTAATAAAACGCATTATCACCCATGCCATAAAGACATGCATACAGAGTAATTTATTTTTGTCTCAATGAAGTACAAGTGGAACCACACGATTTCATCTTTAAACCAACTTCCTTCATGCTCAATGAACTCCCAAACTAAGACACAAGTTCCACAATTACAGGAACACTGTAAATGCATAAACAGTGTCACATCATTGAGAGTCCAGCCTAAGAACCCGTCTCAGGGACCACCTAACTCGTCGCAGTGGAAGTCCTCGTAAAGCAATGACTTAGCAATGCTGACCAGACAAACATGGAAGGCAAATTACATCCAAAAACATATACTAACGAAAACTGGTAAGAAATTCTTTACAAGTTAAGCATAAAAAATGATTAGGAGACAGAACATTTGCAGTTGCACAGAACCACTTTTTTTGGTTTTCGTTATAAGTAATCAGAAAGCTAAATTTTAGTAAAAAAGTAAAGATTCTGTGATCTCAAACTTTCATGTATCAATTGTGAGAACAGAATATTATACTAAAAGAACAAACACATGCATTTTGGAAGACATATTTATTATTTAAAAACCAATGAGACAAACATACAGTTTTGGATATGCCAAGGCAAGTAAAATAAATGTGCTACAATAAGAGTAAATTTTTTTTCTCATAGTGACTTCAAACATACAACCAAATCCTTAGTAACAGGATTAGATAGTCAAGTCCACTGAATGTACTTTAAATATTATATAGAAATATTCCAATAACTAATGCTTGGAAGATGCTCTTTCTGCATTTTATACCAAAGAGGATGGATCCAAGAGATTTATTTCAAAATGTTTGTCTTTCCTCATGATCCACACATTTTGCTAACTGAAGCCACCATACCAAAAAGGCAAAATAATTTATTTTGGACATTCCCAGAATAACAAAAGTTTCTTCACAACAAAACATCATTTTGGTGCTAACTACCCAATTCATTAACTTTGGGTACGTTTGCACAGGTGTCACTGACTGCAGTTTAGCAAACAGTTACGCTGATGACAGGAGAAGAGAAATAAAAGCTTGCTAAGGTGTCTAAGTGTTGGCAGGATGAAAAGGTAATGCCAATCTAGAATACTACTGAATATTAACATTTAAAGAGAACAGTACTCCAACACAATGACCAACTTTTACACAGCTGAAGTTTAGACCTGCCACAGTGTGTGTGTCCATGTGAGAGTGTTAAAAAGGTACTGGAATAAAACTTTTGTTAGGCAATATCCACCTACTCTCAAAATCTGTGCTAGAAGTCTGTATAAGTAACTTAGTAGAATATTCAATTTATAACAGAATTTCCAAAGAAATCAAGCAGTAATTTCTCAAGCCATGACCTCATTACAAGCACAATATCCACCTAATGTATAGGTTAGTGCATGCAGCACTTTATTCACCGTGTTTGTGGTAAAGACAAAAGTTCGATTAAACAATATGGGCTTCAGGTGCTTAATTTCTCATTATTTCCCAGAACTTATGGTTCCTAGCTACTCACCTTTTTGAACCATGTAGTGCAAAATTTGTTCAATTAACGATGTCACATAGCTGACATCTTGTAAAACAGGCAAATACGTATTCTCAGATGAAAATACCTCAAGCATTCTCATAGGAAGTGCAACATTCAGACTGTCATCATTGCAATTTTGCAGTAGCCTATAAATGAAATTGAAATTATTTAACAAGATATTTCTCTTATTTCACCACACATTCACCTTAAAGTAACATATTTCTATCTACTTAGTTTCCAGGTGCTCTCAGTGGTTTAGCTACACCTTTTTGATGGCGTCTTTATAACAGTAACTCCTGATTTTAGGGTATCTACAAATATCCCATTCTACCTTTAAATCCTACTAAATTCTTGTTCTGAGTGATTTGAAAATTTGAAGGTCTACTGCATAAACTGGAAGAGAAGCAAAGAATAATACAAGTTTTCCCAATATGCACCACTAACCATAATCAAAATGAAGCCATGAAAGCCCCAGAGCAACACGGGCTGGGAACAGGTGCCAGGGAACATCATATGCATAACTAATACAATATGTCTTCAACTACAAACTGAAATATTAAAAATACAACCATTCCCATCCTTTTAACAAGTTGCTTATGTAACAGCTACCAGTAACCACAGAAATTATGATGATTAAGAGCCTGTTTAGAATTCAAAGTATTTTTTAGTGCTAGATGTGTACGGGCTGACTTGCCCTAACAATGTGCTTTCTTCCCCATCCATACTGAGCTGCATTTACAAAAACACAACTTCCACTGTAGTGAAAATGTACAATTCAATGCAGTGACAGCAAAGCTGTGTCCCACTGCACACACAGACTTTAAAGCCCACCACTCCAGTCTTCTTCAGTATCTGGTGTCACTGCTTAACATGCATAGAGTATACACACTTATGAGAACACAAGCTTCAGTGACTTAAATGAAACAATTTTCTAAAAAAGTGTATTTGAAAGCTCCGCAGAGTATAACTAATCCCTGTTATTGATAAGAACAGATGGTTTTCTAATAACAGAGTAACAATACCTGTCAGATATTCAAGTCACCTTAACAGATTTACCTTCCTGTGATCTTCCCACTACAAATAATAAATTTAATGCTGAAGCCAATACTGCAACTGCTTAATATGCCTTCAGTTCAAAATAAAGTGTGAGGAAAGGCATAATAAATCATATTCGTTTTGAAACAACATCTATCCAAAGCATATCCTTGGAACATTAGTCTACTTCAGATAATAACATCCAAACACTATCAGTTCCCAAGAAAACCTGGTTTCCAGAAATATTGCAAATGACGTCACTATACAAAAACAGTTAAGAACATACTCAGACCTATCCTAGAAGAGCATCCCTTAAGCACAGGTTGAACTTGAAAGTCAACAGAGCTTAAGAGCATTCCTCTGTTGTAAATAGGAACAGGTATCCTACACCATGGCCTACATATATTTAATATAAACAGTCCTCTACATAAAATAAATGTATATTTAATACCTCCCTTGCTGCAAAAAGAAACAAACAAGTGCCCAACATATTTTCTGAACACTTTTTACATAGTAGCACATGGGAAAAAAGAACTTACCTGCAACACAGCCCCAACAGTCTCTTTATTTGGAATAAGCAAGTAAGTCTGTCTGGACCATCCAATTGCTTAACAAACTGAGAACTCTGTTTAATTAAATTCTGACACATCCATACCTGCAACAAGATATGCACAAGTTTACATGTTATAATGAGAAGGTCTATCATCTACAGCAACTCAGACAGTAATATTTCAGAGCTGTTGTAGGCACCTTTGGAGGACTTACAAAACAGAAACTCAAACTGAATCACGTTCAGTTGAGAAAAAAAAAATTGTTACACTACATAAACTACACAAGCACTAGTACTAAACTTTCAAAGTTAAGACAGTGTTACATCATCTTGTAATTTTTTGTTTTTAAATAGCCGTAATTCTTTAACGTCCATGATTAACAGCCACTATGAATCACACTTACTCACACATTTGGGAAACCGGCAACGACTTTGCAATTGATATGCCAGCAATATTGAACAGTGAGAAAAAAAATATCACCCAAACACCTTGGGAATGACCAGGAAGCTAAGTAGAAATATTGTCTAAAAATTAAAATTCTAAGAGAAGTGTATTATTATTTAAAACTTACTGTGAATAATACACATAGGATTTTTTAGGGCTTCATGTCACATACTATGTATGTGTGTGGGCACTCGCACTAGTAAAATCTAATTTCAAGTTCTTGTGACTAAATGAAAAACAGCAGAGTGCAGTGAAAAGTGCACTTTCAAGTGAAAGACTACTTTATAAGCGTATGAAATACAAGTGCTATGGATCAAAGTAACAGTACTCACCAAACGCTTTGAATCCTCATTCTGCCTATAGAAAAAGAGCAACTGGCGAACTAAAAGAGTCAAATTCGCTCCATTAGCAGTGGAGAAGGTTCCTCCAGACTGGGCCAAATTAGCACAGCGATCAAATTCACTTCTTTGGATAGAGTACTTAAAAATAAAACATGCATCAATACATCAGTAATGGTTATGACTTAAAAAGAGATGCAAAATTCAATCTCCCCATCCAAAGAGGTTGCAAAGCAGTAAAACAGACACAACACCTATTTGTTAAGAGATCAAAATATACACAATATGGTAGTTGAAGCCATTACTCCATTCTGTACCTCAGAAAGTACAGTTGCAACAAATCTGTTGCTTATCAACAATGTCACATCAAACATTTTAGTCGAGTTTACTCAAATTAAAAAATTTAAACAAAATTCTTTCTTAGAAGAATCTACCCAACAGCAACTTTTTCACTCAAACTACAACACTGGCCATACTGTAAAAAAAATTAAAAGCTCCACTGGTGTGTGAAAGTTCTTAATACCTAATGTTTTTTATCCAATTTATCAGCTAAAAAAAACCATTGCATGATCCCACTGAGGTCGTCACATCTGTGCTTTGCAGAATATACATCTGTTTACTAAAACATTGAGTTTGAAATGAAAATGTCAAGAGGGAAAAAAGAACTTCCACTTTCTAAAATGTACAAATACTCAAAATGATTTTTCAATGAAATTATTTATTACTAGAAAGTCTCATTTTCAGCAAAACTGTTTAGCATCTTTCTAACTAAATAAACAGGTACTGACTTGATGTTTTCTGTCTCTGTACCCTCTTACAAATGACTGGATTATTATTGCATTTTTCAGCCTCCGCCTTTCTTCCTGTAAAACAAAGCAAGAAAACTGAAATCAACACCACAGGACTGTCTCTAATTTTTACCATTTTATTAAACATATTTGTATTCAAAATCGTATGGGTTTTCAATTAATTAATGGGTTTTTAATAAAGATTAAGCAGTAATCATTTAGTAAAATAAATTATTTTAATGCTTGTATCCAATACACATAAATCAGTGAGAATGCTTTTTGGTTTTAAGCACAAATTTACCATTAGATATTCAAAAAGAATCTTTAATACTCAGTAAGTATGTAGTACTACAGAACTCAACATAAACATTTTACTACTTTGCATCACTTTATTATTAATGCATTTTATTAGACAAAGTCTTAATACTACATTGAAAAATGTTTAAGCATTCACCAAATTCAATGACATCATTCTTCTTTCTGCATAGAGCAGCAAACACTAAGGACCCACTTACTTGTTTTCATTCAAATAATATAAAAGCATAATGATGCTGGCACAGTTTAGATGTTGGGAAAACAATTTTAAAAAACCAGTTATTTGGAGACAGTACCTCTGTCAAAAGGAAAATGAGGCTTAAAGCTCATTGTGGCCTAGGAGCACAATATGGAAATTAATAAAAAATCTTAGTCTCTTCTCCAAACCAGACATATCTAGTGAGTCCTTTTATGACATCTTTCTCAGTAGGTGGAAAGATTAGCAAAAATTACTCCTTTACAATGGCTCTGAGGAACTGAAAGCCAGCTTGCTTGAGATGCTATGGAAAGAGCTCTTGGAGGGCTCCCTGACAATACCCTCAGCATATCACATTACAATAAATATCTATGGGAAGTGGCTACTGTAATTATATTTCTAACAATGTCCACATGGTTTCTTACGGAATAAGAGAGGGAAATAAAGAGTTGTTCATGAACCTAGAGCTACAAAGCAGTGGTTGAAGGAAAAGTACAAAGATCAAGAAGCCTGCTTTAAAAAGAGAAATTTGAACTTAATCAATCCTTAAACTATAATGAACCTATAATGAGAGTCACCAGGCAAAACAAAACACCTAAATGTTTTCATAAATTTCATTTAAATACTTTTAGGAAAGTTCACATAAACTTTCAATTCACAAAACCTTGATTTCTAATTTATTGTCCTATAAAGACACATCCAACTTAAAAACACAACCTAAACTGACCAGAGAGACCATCAGACAAAATTGCTATTCAAGGCCTATTTTACTTTTCTTGGAAAACCCTGGTTCTTAAAGCAACTTCTCTGAATAAGCAGATTCTTGAAGACTCTAATTACCTCTAAAGCATGGACCAAAATCAAAATTTTCATAGGCCAAAGGGTATTTTTCTCTCCAAAGTATCGTCAATAAAAGCGAAATCAGGAGAGAGTTTCAGAGAGGCAGTGTCTCTTCACAACCATAATGTAAGGCTCAACTAAAACACACGTAAGTTCTCCTTCTCCCTAGGTACTGGTTTTATCTCAGAACACATAATTGTCAATTAGAGACCCATAATTGCAAAAGTTTTAAGTCTGAGGTCACTGCTAAGATTCTGCTACAGTCAGTTTTTTAAAAGCCATAGCCGATTTTATTCCCAGGAGACATTCATTTTGTGAAAATGTGCTCAGTGCCACAGCAAATCATTGTGTGCACATGTGTACATACCCGGGGATGAGTGTATGGCCCTGCATCAGCTTTGCAAAGGACACAGCCAAGCAACTGAATGAGTTTATGAACCACAAAGAAGAATTTTTACATACATGGCTAAGTACTCATTGATCATAAATCTGATTCATAATACAGAATTCTGAACTAACAGGTGAAATTCTGGTACTTTCATACTTGAACTTGGTCCATAACTACACACCCATGTTGGAAAGAAAAAAAAGCAGTAACTGTCCACAGAAACTGAGGAGCCACTGCAGAACTTGTGCTTAATATAGCATGAGTCAAACACATCTTTAAGGGCCAAAGAGCTGTTTTCCTCATGAGCATGAAACCTGCATAGTTACACGTTTCAAACAGTAATTAACACCAAAATGTTTTCAACTTATATCAGAGGGGTGAGGGGAAAATGACAAATTAACATATTCACTCTAATTCCATACTACTAAATTTTGGTTTTTTTCCTTTTAGTGCTTATTCTTCCTTTGCATTATTCCAGACTGAATCATCCAGAGCAGTAAGCCTTCATCATAAACCAGTTGCCTAAAGCTTCACACATCAGCTTCTCACTGCCCCTTAATTATCAGGTGATTTCAAAGCACTTGAGCACTTTTCAAAGGCTTCAAGAATCACTGTTCTGATTTTGCCTTCACAGAACTGAGGCACACGCTCAAGTGGAGGGGGAAGTGAAGTGAAGGTCAGCCAAGAAACCAAAGCAGAACCAGGAGCAGAAGACAGCTTGCTGAGACCAACCCATAGTAATATATTATGGACAATGTAAAATTCGCAATTTACTAGCCAAATCCCTATCTTTTCTCAACAAAGACTAGATCCAATAAACACCAAAATAAAAGGGAAAATCTCTCTGCACCCAGTGTGTGCTTGTCTTCTTTTGAGATTAAAAGCACTCATAAGAAACACCTCAAAGCACTCAAATCGTTTTGCCAATTAAAGCATACTTTATACAGAACTTGCAAACTGAAAGAAAACACTGCTGCACTAAGTACAACAGCAGCAGAAGTATTTTGCAATGTAAATGCTACACCAAAGAAAAATCCACTGGGCAGGCAAACGCTTACAGGCTACTTTACCTCTCGTTTTCTCCTTTCTTCCTGAGTACGATGAAGGAGAGAAGCCTTTTCTTCCTACAAGACACAAATAAAGATACTACTGCATTTTCATTCAAGCGTGCTTCAACTGTGTTCAGGATATTTAATGCAGACTTCACTTTAGGGCCTGCTCAGAATGCCTAACACGTAAAACATAGAGAAAAGTAGGTGTTAATCATTTGCTGAACTCACAAATGCATGACTTGCAGCCCTCCCAAAAGAACAGTGATGGAGGGAAGCTATGTCCCTATGAAAAGAGACAGGCAAAGAGCAGCAAACTCTGATCCCTGTCCATGTTTGTGTTCTCAGCATCCCAATTACCCCTGCAAACATCACCCATTTACAAATGGCAGAGCTGGAGCACAATAAGGTCCCAGTCACCAGATCATACCAGAAGTCTGAGCGTTTCCCTTGCCTGGAGGGTACATAAATCCCTGGCCCAGGTGCACACAGCAAGTTGTGGCACGTTCAGAGCAATCACATCCTGTTCCAAAGCCCCATGCTTTTGTCTAACTTACAAAAAAGCATGAAGCTCTTATATTTACTTACCCTTTTTCTCAAAACTTGTCCAGAAAAGATGTCAAGAGAGACAGATCATAAATGGCAGGAATTTTTTCTTTTAAAATTTTGAACTCTTCACCCAAATTAAGGCTACACACCAAAACTTCCAGGACAGTGATCTCACCAACAGAGAAAAACAAAAGAACACTAAAGTATTCCTGAGGCCTCAAAACCCAGTATTCTTACAACAGAAAAACCATGCATTAGCTTTTAAACCACAATCTTATATGAGTACCCATTGACTACAATACATAAACAAAGCTTTATTTGCAAGAGTCTCTTACTGGATGGTTATGGGTAATTTCCAAGGAAATATACAAAATGATTTAATTTTGAAACTGAGTATTCAGTTTCCACTGCAGGCAACAGGAGATTAAAGCACCCTGGCACCTCCCCAAATTTAGTCTAAAACACACAGCAGATTTAAGGAAACTATTTTCATTTTTTGACACTACGACACATAATGACAACTTCATTTTTCTCCCTATGCCCCTATTAGCCTATAGAAGTTAAGAAATTAAACATAATGAAATGTAATGAAAATGTATTGTATTTTAATACAGAAAAATAAATTTGAAAGTGGCAAACAAATGTTTATAAAATATTTAACTACAGCTGAAACAACTGTGCTGGAACACTTTCAATGTCTATCAGCAGATACAAAAAATGAGAGCAAAACTGTTCTGCATTTCTTTTTTGATGATACAGAGGAAGCAAAGCCATTATTCTCTTCGTTTCTTTAGGACAGAAAATACTCTAACACAGACCACCAAGAGAGCGAAAAATAAAAAATATCCCACAAGAAGGTTAACCATCTTTCCTCTAAAGACAGTATTTATGGCCAAAGACACCACTAACTACAGCTGTTGCCCTCTAAAGACAAGGTTTGTTCCATGTGTTAAACACAGTATAAACAAACGTTAAGGAAATCCATACATAAGGAGGATGTATCTCCACCAAGCAGTACAGAAACGCACACACAAAGACAAAACAAGGTACTATATTAATAACCAACAAATGGCTTAAAGTTTCAGGACTTTTTCAACAGCTGATACCTGATGCATTAAAGAAGCTGGTGAAATGTCCCCTTTAGAAGTGATCGTTCTGCAGACAGCACCATGTAAAGTGCATTTCTGCTGAGGAACAATGTTTCGCAACTTGTCCTTACACTTCTGAGAGACTTGAAAGAAAAAGCAGAACAAAATACAGGAAAGTGAAAACAAATTGCTATATGTGAATAGAGAAGAGAATGGTATGAAAAAACACAAGCAAAGACAGTAAATACAAATGATTAGTAGATAAAGGAAAATAAGTGGCCAGAGTGTTTATCAGAAACAAAATTTTAAATAATTTGAAGAGCAAGGGAGATATAACAAGGCAGTGTATCCTTAGTGTATCACCAGCTTTTCACTGGTGAGGAACCGGGTCTCTTTTTGGCAATCACTCTTTAAACCAATCCACTCTTAAACTAACAAAAGTTAAGGTTTTAGTCACCCACATACTTGCTTTGAGTACTTTCAAAGAAAAACGCCAACTTGTTAAAGTGTGAATTAAATAAAATAGAAGCACTGTCCTAAGACAATATTCAGGTAAGTACATCCCACCTTTAAAGAATTATTATGGGTAAAATAATACTGTTACTCATGTTCACAAGATACACACAGATCATAACTATGACTAAAGAACACATTTAAATTAAATGCAAGAAGAATATATCCCCTTATGAGTTATTAAACCAAGCTGGAATACACTGTCTCTTCAGAAATTACAAAGTAACAGTACACATGCAAAATAAAACAAACCTGCAGTAGGAAGGAGATGAACCATGAAACAATCTTCACCTACAAAGGGCATTCTAACAAAATCATTTCTTAAAGAGAGGTAACTTCAGTCACCTCTGAAATCCTCCCTGAATTGCCCTTTAACAGCCAGCACTGTGAAAAGGAGCCAAACTCAGCGTTCTGTGGCTGCTTGTGAATGACAACAGCGTTACTCAAGTGACACACGTTCGACAACTCCCTCCCAGAGTCTCCTGACTGCTGCCAGCAACAGCCACAGTTCCAGCGCCTCTTCCTGCCGCCGACAGCCAGAGCTCCTCACGGTAGAAGGCGGCCCGACAGGAACTCCCAAAGATCACACCTCGCTCACTCCTACTCCAACCTTGCCTTGATCCTGTGCTGGTCGTGCCACCGTCTTCCTTCACCCGCCAGACAGGAACACATCAGGTGTTGAGTCTTCCTGTCAAGGCAGGCAGGTAGACAAGGTACGGGGAAGGAAGCATGAGCTTGTCCTGACTCTGTCAACCCTAACTCAAAAGGAAAGAAAAGTCATGTGATTCAGTCCCTGAATCACACTCCTGACTTTTTATGATGCGGTCTTCTCCCTTCAGCAGCTTGCCCTCCCAAGTGCAGAACAGGGAGCACGCTGTCCATGAGTTTTCACGCAAGGTAGGACACATCTGGCAGTCCCTTTCCTGCCTCGCACTTTCTCCAACAGAGAAACGACAACCAACCTCCTGCTCTAGCATGTGAGCTGCAGCACCATGAAAAACCCAATCTGAGGAGTTTTCTGTGAGGCACGGCACAAAGAAACAAGAAAGCAGAGAAACAGTATGTGACAGCAAAACACAATGCGACATTACAGATGATGACTCAAACGGTAAGACAGAAGGAGGAAAAGGGCGAAAACAGGGAAGCAGATGGAGGACAGTATACAAAAAGGAAAACTTGTGACTGCCACCAAAGAAATGTTGAGTAACATCTGAAATGTTAATTAGTACATGGGAATAAAACCGCTATGTACTGTACCATTCATCACAGCAAAGTTCCAAGTGGCACCACTGCTGTAAGGGAGCAGCTGATGAGAACAGCCACATCTGACAGCGGAGCAAAGTCAATGTCAGTGCTTCAAAAACACCAGTTCAATCCATGATGGAAAAAAAAATGAAATTAAAATTGTTTTCTGATCTTCATTTTGCTGAAATATGCTTTTTGGTTCCAAAAGTATGTCTGCAGAACTCCTAGCTTTCACATATCCTAGACAAAGACTGAATAAGGTACACAAATATAGAAATTATTATTCTTTTCCTTCTGCAGTTGAACACTTCGTCTTCAGAGAAATAAACTTTCAGCCCTCTTGGCTCAAAATCCAGATTCAGAAAAACAAAATTTATACATAATTAAATCCTTTTCAACACTTCTAATATTTGTTGACTCTTAAAATCCGAAATCGAACACTCCTGGACAGCTATGTTAATCAAGCTATCTTATAGCAAATAAATTTAAAACCTAAATATGCCAGATGCAAAGATGAAACGGAGTAATTATTTTCACGTACTAGCTAAACACAGATTACGGTTTTTCAAAAAATTAATAATAACACACTGAAGCCAAAAACTTAATATCATTAATAAATGTCTGATGCTTATTTATAAACAAAGAGGGTTTATTTTGGTTAGTAGCTGAGAATGCTTTGTATTTCACATTGCAAGAGGTGATGCAAAGTGCAAGGCATGACTTTTTATGAAATTTTCTTTCAAAAACAAATAAGCATTTGATCTTTTTAATTTCTATGGACAATTATAAAAACTTGTACGGTTTTCATCTACAAAATCCAGGAACTTGAACCATTTTTTCTTTCCTTAAAATGAGGAACATGACTTTACAGCTAAATTTGACTTGAACCACATAAAAATCAGTAACAACTCCCCAACCAAATGAAGTGACCTAAGCAATTTATAGAATAAAATTCCTTTCAACACAAGTATTCAGTAACTCCACTAAATAAATGGAAAATTTTCCAATATTTATTTTTACAGAACAAATGTGGACACTAGGAGATTTCCCCACCTTATTAACAATGTTGCTATTTCCTGACATTATTTTAGACAAGGTGAACTCCAATTGGGTTTTCTAAATCTGACTAATAAAAGAAATTTGCATTTTAAAAGGCTTACAATGTCTTGAACTGAATCTCAACAATTTAAATTCCATTGAACATGTCTGAGTATGTTCAGCAGCTTGAAATAGTCTGCTTTTAACCAGTTTGTGACTCTTCTTAACAACGATGTAAATAATCAGAGGTATGCTTATATGTCGGGAAGATCACCTTGCAGAAGGTAGTCTGAACTATGCCCAGGAGGAGGCATTTGGCCCAGGAAAGCCTGGCCTCACCAAAGCCAAAGTCATGGTGCTTGCTGGAAAACACCTCAGCATTTTAGCTGAAATTTACTGTGGGAAGTAGGGAGGATCTGGAACCAATTCCATCACGGTACCACAAAGCCACACACAGTGGAACCAGGATTTTATTGGAGTCTCTAGAGGCCATATGAAATGCAAGGAAGTTGCTTTTACATTTATGCTCAGTTTGTCCCTATTATGATTTTTAAGATGTTTATTACACAAAGCTGTAGTTGAGCAATTTCTAGTGCAAGGTGTCCTTGCCCATGACAAGGGTTTGGAACTAGGGAATCTTTAACATCCCTTCCAACCCAAACCATTCTATGACTCGTCATTTTCTCAGGAACAAGAGGGGAAAATGTATTTACAAAAGCAGAAATTTTTGTTTTGAATCTGAAAAAATAGCACATAACTG
Organism: Oriolus oriolus; assembly: GCA_013400235.1. Classification (NCBI taxonomy): domain Eukaryota; kingdom Metazoa; phylum Chordata; class Aves; order Passeriformes; family Corvidae; genus Oriolus; species Oriolus oriolus. The sequence goes on from VXBT01006884.1 coordinate 1,119,322, forward strand.
AAACTAACAGGGTAATCACTGCTGCTGTCAGCTAACTACAACTCCATCTTTTGCAGTTTACTTTCAAAGGAGGAGAATTTCAAATCTTGTGGAGAGAGAAAAAAATCCCTAAGAATCTAATACACATCAACTGTATAGTTTCCTACTGACAGGCAGTCATTAGAACATGATGGTCACCTCGTACTTCCACACCACAGATCTGAAATTCCAAGAGTATTTCAAGACTTACGCTGTGACACTGCAAGATTCTGAATAAAACACAGTTCTGACTCAGAATGAGGAATGTATCTGCACACGGATCTCCACCATGTGCCTTATGGGACTAAGGTCTTAGGGAGCAAAGCACTGCAATTCCTTCCCATCATTCAAAAATAAACACTGAATTTGTAATTCTAATCTAGAATTCCTGTACTATAAATCCTTAGCATCATTTCACTTCCATTGTCACACGGTGCAGGTTCAAGTAAGTTACAATAAAATAGAAATCATTCCTTCCTAAAATTATTACCTGTTTTCCTGAATCAATCAGTAAGAGAGAAATAAAACCATTTTTAAACTGTCCTATCAATGTTTATATCCTACAGAGATCTGTCAAGACAGCCAATCCCAAACTGGGCAGACCTCTGCATACACTGGCAAACTCACAGCCTACTGCTTCTAAAACTTTAACTTTTATTCCACAAGAAGTTATTTCATATGTAGAATACAGACAACAAAGAGCAAACAAGGTGCTTCTGGAATTCAACCTCTGCACTTCAGCTGAAAGCAGGGGGAAACATACCCAAGAATCTGATGTTTAATGTCATACTACATTAATTCAATTTAAGAAAGTACATCAGTAACTACTAAATTAAAATATGAACAAAATTTGTAAATTGAAGATCTGTGATTATTAAAGTCCATATTAAATTACTGAGACATTTTAAAATACAGATGGAGTCATCAATATTTGCTCTTTACTAAGTTTTCATGTCTTCCACAAAAAAAGCCAAAGATCAAAAAGAACCTCAAACTTAATGAAGCTGTTTTCACTTTCACTTTCATGACACTGCTAACTCATCTGTACTACAAATTCTAAAGAATAAGGGTTTTTTTTAAAATCATCTCATAATACATTATAAATTTAAAATACTCTATTTTAAACAGTCTTGGGATTTATAAAAGTATGGTTTAGATATCTCAAGTGATACTGCACATTTGACTTAATATGCCTTTAACCATTTTTCCTGTTAGACTTCCAAGGTGTCATTCACAATTAAACGATGCGGAGCTACAGAGCTCCTTGTACCTCTCAGCACTGGCCTGGGGATTCCCTGCACAGATGTACTAAAGTATTGCTACCTCAGATTTTTCTTAATACTAATGAAATTAATGAAGTAACACTAGGCCTGACTGTCCCAAATCAGGCTGACGTCGTTAAACCAATTTTGTGCTTTGTTCAACCTCATGCTAAAGTCAGTGAAAGCTGCCAGCTGTCCTCAGAAGGCTCAGTGACACTCCACCTAGCAGAAATATGTTCACTGCATGGGACACAGGGATGGGCTGGGAAGCACCCAGGTGAAGGACCATCTGCTCCAGTCACCTGCACAGTTGGGTTGGGTGAGGCCAATCTGAGCTGCAAGACCCAAGCCAACTCTTCATCCACAGCTCTGCATTTCCTGCCTAACACACCACAGACGCTCTGCAGCCACAGCCTTTCAGGCAACAATTACTGTCCTGTACAAAATGTCCATGAGTAATTCAAGACGTTCCTGTATTGAGCTCCAATAACAGCATCCATTTTTGGAGGCTACTTTACTTCAGAAGCACCAAAATATGGTTTGCCAGTTACAATTAAACTAAATTTGAAAATTTCTTTTTAAGAGCCTCATGAAGCAAGGAACTGTGTTTTAAAGGTCACGATAAGCTACTCCAAAAATAAAAAAAAAATAAAACCCGCTATAATTTGCTTATCACATTGTAAATAAAACCCTGTATCTACACCCTGAAACACATATACAACAGTTCAAATAGTCCAGATGAATCAGCAGATTCTTGAAAGCAGGCGTGGAAGGAAAAGTCCAAACACTGACAGTACCACCTACACTTTTACACTTACGCACAATGCAGTATTATAATGTTACAATAATATTCTGAAAGGATCAGTCACAGGGTTAGTAATTTTGAGAACATGAAATTGCAACCCAGGACTAGAACAAAAACAAGTGATACTTAAAAACTACTTTTTTTTGTCAAAAGATACAGGTGGATTGAAGTGCCTCTCTAGAGCATCCACAATTCAGACCATAACACACCTGAATATAAGATGCAAACCATGCAAAAGCAGACATGAAGCTCTCTGGTTTTGCAATTCAAAAATGCCATACAAGCTAGTGATGAGAAGGCACACTAGATTCCGTACCTAACTGCCACAATTATGCAAGTCCCCAATTATATTTCTATCACTGTGCTTCTACTGATAGAACTTACTGAAATCAGCCCCTTGTGAGGCCTAAGGGAACACTACAGACACACATCGCAGTGCCAGACAGGCATCAACACATGTGAGCTGTGACCAACACACTTCTTGTTTGCAGCTGCAGTTCCATCAGCAAAACCACACTTCTAATAGTGCTGCTGATCACTATTTTGGTGTAGCTGTACTCACATCAGGCTCTGCACTGACTGGCTCCTCAAACAGGCATCCCCATGTTCATACAGGAAGGTTTTGTCATGGTTCTGCAGCAGTGCAACCACGTTCGTGAAACTTCCCCAAACTGGGTACAGAGTTATTCTCAATATTAAGCAGCCTGCATGGCCCCAGTATTTCTGAATTGGGACTTCTTCCACCAAAGGAATCACAGCAGGCAGCACTAAGAATCCAGCTAGCTGATACCTTGATGGGGCTACCTGAAAACAGAAGCTAGACAAAATTAAGAGGATAAAAGCGGGTATTTGTTGAACAGTCCCCAAGGTACACTTTGGGCAGACAAAAGCCTTCAGAAAGGCTACACCCAAAATGGACGATCAGGTCACAGGTTTTCATACTTTTATAAGTTTGGTCTATTTGCATATCAGGGTTAATTCTCCAATTACATTTTCAGTCATTTAATTAAGTCATTACCCCAAGTTTGTTCCTCCTCTTTAGAGGGTTTGTTTACGCATTTCGGGGCCTGAGACAGTGAGGTGTCCTTGAAGTCTGGGCCTAGAGAGGGTTTGTTTTGTCTAACCAGAATGGGAGAACAGTAGCTAACAGGCTGTATGGAGTCTTAAGAGTTACACACTAAAGCATTACAGGATATGAAAAATATAAAAGCTAAAATCTTACGGCATCAAGCCACCAAAAGCATACCAGAGGTACAGCACTGGATCTTTCTAAAATTATACACCATTTGGAAGGGGAAGGGTATTTGTCAAAAAATGAGGGTTTTTTGTATATGTACCAAAATCTGAAAGGAAATAATTTACAATTTAGTCTTCCGTAAAAATGAAGCCTATAGGTATGAGAAACATGATCCCAAGGAGCCTATGATGTCAAATAACAAGAAACTCATGGAAGCCACATAAACACTTCCCACAACAATCTCTGTTGTAGTATGTTTTCACAGAAGTTCAGGTAAACTGCATTTAGAAGTAGTTTTTAGTACCGTTTAAATAATTTTTTTCATCAGTACCACACAGTTTCCAAAAATAAGCAGCTATTTCAAGGACACTCTAGGATGTCTATATAACCATGATGCCCAAAGCTGCGTGTAACTGATTTGCACTGATGCAGCACAAGCACTTCGGTGAACCAATGTCAAATCATGAAATCTGTGCACCAGTCAGTATCAATCTCATCATTAAACACAACGTCTACTGCACAGAGTGAAGGTTATGCATCAATTTCAGTTTCCAGTCCTTTACATGCTAGTATTTGCCCTTGGAAACTTATGCCTGCATAACATTAATAAATTTGTCCCATATAATTAAAATAGACATAATTCTGATACATTTTCATGATTTGCTAAGTGTAAAAGAATATATTATGACAGTTGTTTACTTCTGTACAAGGCAACATGTTCAGCAAGAAGCACTATGAGCAAGTCAGGGTCAAAAGTTGCTAAGTACCAGAAGGGTACAGCTGAGGACCAGGGAATGTTCTGCCAATTCCTACTTAAGCTGGGGAGTATTTATGGCATTTTGACTCATGTAATGCCAGTTTATGTAGCCTAATGAACAGAAATGTCTTAAGATAAACAGAAGATGAATCAGAGGAAAAGCTGCATAACCTAAATACAGTTCTGTACACAATCTCTTCATATTAAGTCAATACGCCAAAATGCAAACTTTGCTGTGATTTTAGTATCACATACTACAGCATTCTTGCTCATTTCCTCACCGTACTGCCAAACCTTTAAAGTTTCCAAGAACCAAACTTGCTTTTAGTGCACAGTAATAAAAAAGTAAGACTTTTTTTTTACCCAATTAAAATTCAAAAATACTAATGGAAACACTCATTAGCTTCCCACACAGCCATCTCCAATGACAATAGGGAGACTCAGTATTTTCACGGTGAATTAAAGTAACCCCTACAGATCAGGCCACTTCTAAAAACACTTTGTCCTTTCTGTCGTTCTTCGGAAGCGTTGTGCCCTTCAGTGCTCGGCTAAGCATTTGCTTACCCTGTCCAGGCAGCAAGATCTGAATAAATCATTCTGCTTCTTTTGCATCAATAAACACAAGGAGATCAAACAGTCTGGTACAGCTGACAATTAACTGCTCCTCACCCGGCGCACAAACTGACTGAACCTAAACTTGACAGAGACCAACCCGGCAGCCCCGCCTCACGTGGATGAACCTCCCCCAGCAATTCGGGTCGTGTGAGGCTGTGTGTGTCCCACATCCCTCCGGCGAGGCAGGTCCACGCCAGACATTCCCTCCGGAGGGAAATGACAGCAGGTCTCCGAGTCCTTCCCCGCTGGAAGATCCGGAGAGCGACTGCTCCGGAGGTGCCACCGGCCACGACACCCGCGATCGATCGATCGCCTGCGGGGGGGACGAGCCAAGGAGACATTTCCTCGCTTCCCACAATTCTTACTACACTACATGCCTGGGATGGTGTGGCCTGATTATACAAAAACAATAATAACAGACAGGCAGGGAGATCAGAGATAAACACATCATCAGGAGGGGAGGGTTTTTCCTCCCTATTAAACCTTAGTCATCGCTGCTCCCATTTCTGAAGGCCCGACGGTAAAAGCACCGATAACAGGGCGGGGGGCGGCGGAACCGACACAGACACAAGGACGGGCGGGCGCCGCTCCTTACCTTCCTACTCGCTCCTCCGAGGGACACCTTGGGCCTTGTTTTGAAATCCCCTTCAAAGCTGAACATGTTTACAGCTTATCCCATGGGGAGCGGGGCCCGGCCGGCCGGCAGGGCGAGCGGAGGGGCCGCACGAACCCCCCGGGCTGGCGCCCCGCGGCCCGCCCGCCCCCGCGGGGCTGTTCCCCCGTCCCCCGCCTTCCCCGCGGCCTTCGCTATCCCGGTCGCCCCGTTCCTGACCGGCGGCGACGGCGGAGCGTAGTGGGAGGAGGGAGAAGGAGGAGGAGGGAGCGGAGGAGGGGGCACTGGGAGCGCTCCCGCCGGCCGCGCAAAGAAGATGGCGGCCGCCCGCCGCCCGTCGGGCGCGCTCCCGACACACGGCCACGCCCGTTGCCCCGCCCCCGGCCCGCGCCGGCCCTCAGCGGCGCCGGTTTTCCCGGCCGCGGGTGTTCCACGGGAAAGTTCCCTACTCCCGGCTCCACGGGAGCTGCCTGCGGGTGAGCAAGGGCGGCTGGAGCTGGACTGCTCTGTTGTGCCGCATCCTGCCCAGACGGGCTGCGCTGAAGGTGAGAACGGAGCCGAGGGTCCAGCCGGCTTTGGCACAGGGCTGCCCTCCTCAGCGTCCGTGGGCCATGGGAACACTTGTTACACGCGCGCGCACACATACGCACACACACACACACGCACGCACACACACACGTATATTTAATTTGTACTTGTAGTAGGATAAGCATATCACAGACTAAATTAGGCTGAAAAAGACCTCTGAGATCACAGCGTCCAACTTTTGACCAAATACCTCCATCAACTAAGTGCCACATTCACTTAACTCTAGGAACGGTGACTCCACCTCCCCGAGCAACTCGTTCCAATGTTTAACCACCCTTTTATGTGAAGAAACTCCTCCTACTGTCCAACCTGAATATGCTCTGGTGTAACTTTAAGCCAGTTCCTCTCGTCCTGCCACTGGGAGAAGGGACCGACCCCCACCTAGCTACACCCTTCTTTCAGGGAGTTGCAGGAAGCAATAATGTCATCCCTGAGCCTCCTTTTCTCCAGGCAGAGATGGACATGTGATGGACATTGCCCCATTGCAAAGACTTCATGACCAGGATGAAGACTGAGCACACCAGTACAGGCTTCTGTGTAGCCATGACAATACACACAGCCATGAAAATACTCTCGAGAAGGTCCATGATAGAGGTGGGCTGGCACAGGAATGTGGCCTCAACAGCTGATGAGGAGTGGAAAGAGAAAAAGGCTGTAATCTAAAAGCAGCAAAGAGAAAAAGGCTGTAATGTAAAAGCAACACACCCAAACGGTGAAACAACACCTGAGGCTGCTTTACATTTCTTAACCCGTTCTCCATTTTTCAGCACAATGACTGCATCCCTCCAGATACAGAAGTGGCACAGACAACAGCAATAACAAAAACCAGTTATTCAGTCTGCAGCTCAAGGTGGTAAATAAATGTAGGTAGCCAATCCAGCTTTCATTCCCTTCAGTGGAAATTTGATTGCGCTCTAACTCGTGAATTCTCACATCGGCATATCACAACAAACAAATGGCAAGCACCCACGTCAGGAGAGGATGTATGTGCTTTGCAGCTGTTCATACCAAGAGCACAATGCTCTTTAACTGTTGTCAAGCTGACTGGCAAATGAAATATTTGTTGAGATTTCATTGGATTTGGATGATTCAGAAGAGTCTAAATTTTAAAATTTCAGAGTTTTCATAAGGGAATGAGTGCTTGGCAAGAGTAAGCGTTAGCCTGGCATTTCCCCAGATAACATAGTCTCAGTATAAGCAAGCCTGGCCTCCTTAAGTACCGTTTACAAATGCAGATAGGGTTTAGGGTATTGTGAAATACCACGTCAAATGTTTGTTCATAGTTTCAACACATTGCATTGCTGATGAAATATCCCACCACTCTGTATTGAAATGATAGTAAGTTTTTTCCCAAACATGACGAGATTCTTTTCAACTTGACTTAAGCCTTGATAAACTTTGTAAGTCTCATACAAAAAAGGACTAATCTAGGTGTCCCTAGCAGTTAATTAATTAATTTTCATTAGCACAGAATCAACCTGCTAGATCATGAGTTTGTGCCATCTTTATCAGTAGCAAAGACAACTAAGGGATGCAATCCCTCCTCATGTAAGAAGCCAAAGAAACATAAAGAGAGAAACAGAGAGCAGAGTTTCTATGAAGTAGGGTTTTGACTGATACACATTTGACATGTTCTAGCTCCAGTGTCAGAAGGACACAAGATCTTCTGCTGACCCTGGCTGTTACCTTCTGCAGAAGTAGTTGGTAAATGACACAGGCCCAACTCATCAATGTCTGAGAAGTCTTGGTGATCTCTGGGGTCCCCAGCACAGGAAGGACATCAGCCTGGTGGATTGAGTCCAGAGGAGGCCACCAAGATGATTAGAGGGATGGAGCTCCTCTCCTACGAGGAAAGGTTGGGAGAATTGGGGTTATTCAGCCTGGAGAAGAGAAGGCTTTGGCGTGACCTCATCGTGGCCATCCAGTACCTGACATAAGCCTGCAAGAAAGATGGAAAGCAAGTTTTTACAATGGAATGTAGTGACAGGACAAGGGGGAATGGCTTTAAACTGAAAGAGAGTAGGTTCAGATTAGATATTAGAAAAAAATTCTTTACAGTGGGAGTGGTGAGGCATGGGAACAGATTGACCGGAGAAGTTGTGGATGCCTTATCCCTGGAAGTGTTCAGAGCCAGGTTGGATGGGATTCTGAGCAACTTGTTCTAGTGGGAGGTGTTCCTATCCATGGCACGGGGGTTGCAACTAGATGATCTTTAAGGTCCCTTCCAACCCAAGCCATTCTGTGATTCTGTGATTTGCATGTGCCCCTCAAGGCCATATCTGGTTCAATATTCTCAGGGAGCAGCAAGAACAGATTGTTCCATGAAGGAAGCAAAGTGGATTCCCCCAGCATGACCCCAGCACAGGCCATGCTCTCCCAGGTCAAAACATAATCCCACAGGATCCAGAGAGAGAGAGCAGAGCCTGGCAGTCGTTACACAGGATTCACTGACAGCCCCAGGCAGAGTGAGGGGATGAGTCCAGAGAGGCCAGACAGAGCTATGACGTAGGTCCCCGGTCCATCCAGGAGGCAGGGCTGGAGGCAGGTACACCTGAGCTTAGATGGACCAATGAGCAGTGGGGTGAGTGCGTGGGGGCCCCAGATGAAGCTGTTCAGGGCAATCCAGGGCCCTGACAAACGTATACACAAGGATGTAGGAATACTGTTCTTGTACGTGTGCTAACCCACCTGCCTCACCTGCTGCAATCTTTCCCATCTTCCTCATCTCTTTATTACACATTCCACAAGACTTTTTGTGTTCTCCTAATCACAGTTCTCTGCCCTGTGATTGTACCTTTTTGCCTCTGCACGCATGTGTACACATTGCTCCCAGGTACAGGCAGCCTGCAGAAGTCCAATTGTTTATCAGATGCAGTCTCTTAAAAAGATGTCATCACTCAACGTTTTCTTCACTCCCTGAAATCAAGTGTGCAAATACCATCTTTTCCTTGTAAATGCATGCCATGGAAATTAAAACAGCAGCACAAAGATAGTCACAGTTGTAGAATATATGTGATTCAATCCACATTACAGAGAAGCTTACTTATAGAGTGTCTCCAGGGCCTGCCTCTAGGTACCAAAGGACAAAAAATCTGTGGTGCCCATATGGCTGTTGTAAGGTCTTCCTTTCTCACTGTGAGTGGCTCAGAGCAAAGCCATCTTCTAGAAGTCTCTCGTTGACGTTTCTGAATGTCTCTTGTTGAGCAGAAGAAAAAGAGGAATGAAGACTTGGTAGGTAGCTATAATAACAAGAAAAAGAATTCCTTCCGAACAGTGATGAAGATCTTGAGTTGTTGTGCTGGGTGCCAAGGATAACATTACTGAGATGACTTACGAACTTTTAAAGTTATGAGCTACTGGTACCTTAATGTGAGTAGCAGCACACTCTGCCTCTGTCAGGGAGATTTTTTTATTTTTGTAAATACTCTTTCTGCATATTAAAACAAATCAATGGCACTTAAATTTTAGAAAGAAAATAAATATTACCCATGTTTTACCTTTTGAATGAGCCCTGTTTTATATCTACAATCTTCTTTTTTTATTCTCAGACTATCCCCAAACAGTTTCAGTTCTGATGCATTGTCCTTCTGGCCTCATTCTGTACACACATTCCTGATTTAGACAGGGTAAGCAATCAAGACTGTATTTGGCAATTGCTCAGTTCTGTGGGGTATGATGGCCAAATTGTCACCACCTTACCATTACTTTCCATTCCCTATGCAATTATAATAAAGTGTCCTAAACTTTTTTGCTGACTTGCTGAACTCAGATGAAAATCTAAGATGCACTGACAGTGCCTCATTATGTGCTACATTATTTCCCAAGGTACAGAAAGATTTTTTACAAGAGTGCATAAAAAATGAGCAGTAAATAAGTTAGAAATGCTTTAATTTACAGGAGATGAGGCTTGAGATTAGTCCAAATGCTTTGATAGGCCAATATCTGATTTTTAGTAATGCTTTTAGTAAGGTTTGCTACCATATGGACTGACGGTGGGAGGTAATTTTTTTTTTTAATTTATTTACTCTGGGTAAAACACTGAAAATTAAATCTATTCTATCAGAGAAGATACTGGCAAGACTGTAATGTAAAAAGCACTTCACTTAAGCACTTCCTTTAGTTAAACCTGAGTGCCAATAGACAGTGCCAAGGAATGAAGACATTTTATTTAAAATTACACTGGCAAGAGACCATCAAATTATCCTTAACATTTTCATTAAATTGAGATACAGATATAGTTAGGGTAGTAAATCTTTTCAATACAAGGAGTTTATTCCTGAGCCAAGGCCAGATCCAGCAGTAATTGTAGGAACTATTAAGACCTAAAGCCTCATCTACATTACCAAAACAACTGTTCAAGGCTTTGGCCCAGTTTTGAGAAATGGACAGGCTCCAACCTGTACTACAGAGCAAATCACATCAGCAAACTACAGCAACGCGTTTGGATTCCAGTCTGGGGCCATCATTCCATGTTTTGCTGGCTTGGTTCACTGAGGCTTTGGGGGTTTCCATTAGAAATCTACAAATATCTATTGGTTGCCTGCTGTCCCTGCTCTTAAGGATGTAAAACAGACAAGTGGTACCTTTCTCAGTACTGACAGCTTATTCCTCTAAAGGCATGTTGAGCAGGAGAGATGAGGAACCTTATGTCCACAGCTTCTAAGATGAAAAAGTTATTAGCCTATGGTCTCAACTCCTTTATAATATCCACATAGCAAAATTTCCTCCCCAGAGGTGCCTAGATTTCATTCACAGCTTCTGATGGAGCAAGATCATTTATTTTCGGAGTCCAGTCTTCTCAGGAGCACTGGGGGTAAGGGATTATTATAGTTTTATGGCTATAGTTGTGAGACATGATTATGTTATTTGGCAAATGTTAGTAAACCATAAATCCTATTTTGTTTTTTGGGGTTTAAAAATATAAACATATTTAATTAGAATACTATTGCTGCAAAGATGTTCAGCTAAACAGTAAAGATTGGAATCATCTTTTTCAAGTCTGCCTAAAAACTGAACTATTTGTTTTAATAAGAGCGGAGCATTCAGGATTCTTACATGTCATTGAAAGCCCAATTTTAAAGAATAATTACCCTCAAGTGAATACAAATATACCTTCATATTTACCTTGCTATCTTTGGCTCACCTTTGGTACACCTGGAAGCTTTCCCTAAACATAAGCATTATAAAAATTGCCATTCCAAGCAAATTCCAACATGTTGATTTTATCTTGAGAGAAACGTGTGCTATGGGCCAGTACACATCTAGCTGTTGTTAAAGCATGTTCCATTTAATTTCCTATTTAAATTGGTTGGAGTATTTTCACCCTCCCTTGGTGCCCATGTAAACAAGAACCTTGTTGAAGTCAAATTTTTCATGTGGTTTGAGAAAAAACAGACCAGATTATTTCCTTGAATTAGGTCACCTGAGCTCCCTGTGATCCAGAAAAGCACATACACACGTGCATACTTAGATGTGTTTGTATTGTTACAAGGGTATATGGATGTGTTTTCATGTAGGAATTCACAAAAGAATTTAAAGAGGTCCTTCATAACAAATTACTCATAATTACAAATGTTAACAGTCTTGAATATCTGAAGATCCCAGTACACCCCAACCTATGTTCATTAAATATGAACACTCAGATGGGTTGTTTGTTGTACGGGGCCTGGTCTCTTGTAACAGTGAAAAAAATTAATGAAAATACATGTCGATACCATGCCCACTGAGAAAGTGAATTTTCCCTGACCAGTTCTTATGAGGTGGGAGTGGCCGTCATCTGGAAGCAGATTGAAATTAAAGGCAGCCAATAAATTTGTATTCTAAAGACTCGTTCAAAAAGTATTTAAGGGACACAAATTATGATCTGGTGGAAAATAATTAGGAGAAAGCAAGAAAAAAACCACAGAAATCAGTTTAGATAATTAAGAGGAAACTATAGTATTCTGGTATTTAAAATTAGTCTGGAGAATTTACTACAGCTAGCCATGGGATCCTGAAAAATTGTTCTGCTTTACATCTGTGTATCATTCAAGTTATTCAGATCAATTTTCTGCATGGGTGTTTTAGCTTAGTCCTATATGAGCTGTATAAGTTCTTCTCTAATTTTAGATTTTGCATGGCTCAAATCCATTCATTTAGGTTTGCCATTGATAAAAATGAGCATGGTTACACAGAATCCAGTGGCAGTAAAGACAGTTTATGCTGCCTGAGAATAAAGTCCCTGAATTTTACTCCTACTTACTCTTACATTTCTTTATATGTGACATCAGTGTGATCTAATTTTAGCTGTCTAAATATTAGGCATCTGGTCTAACCTCTTCATCTAGACCCCTCCACACAGACAGTCACTTCCTGGTCTAAACTCCTCCCTTGTAATGGGTTCAGGTCACTGGATGTGCTGGTTGACTGAAAGTTCGTTATGAGATTGGGCACTTGCCATGTGCAAGGCTGCAGTTAGCTGGGGTGAGTTCACTCTCCATGTGACTGAAGACAAGCCAGTAAAGAAAATAAGAAAATAAAGACAAATAAAGAAAATAAAACAATAAAGAAAAATTTTATCTTTCATCCTTAAAGTAGGAGCAATGATGCTGAGACACTTCTAAACAGTTTTTAAGACCTAAATGACAAATAAGCAATAAAATTATTCATGATTGTTATTAGTCACGGAAGGATGTTGAGAAAAGTGTCAGAGACAGTTGAATAATTCCCATTTTACCAATTCTAAAGACTGTAGTTAACATCTACTCTAGAAAGGGACACAGAAATGACACTTGTCTTTTGATCTCTTCCAGTAAACTTGGATTTTCAAAATGCCACTGGGAAGAGATGAAGGTGCCACAGGATCAGGAGATGTAGTTTAAATGCCGAGCACTTCCATTAACCTGCTGTATAATAATTAAGTAAGCCAGCTGGAAAACACCTGTGCACAGAAGGGCCTGGGCTCCACCTAGGCAAGAAGTTGAACATGAGTGGCCAGTGTGCCCTTGCAGCAAAGAAAACCAGCTGTGTAGCAGGTTGTATTAACTAGAGCATAGCCAGCAGCTTGATGGAAATGACTCTTCCCTCTGAGAGTGTATCTGGAGAGCTGCATGCAATTCTAGGTTCCTCAGGGCGAGAAAGACCTTGAAATACTGGAGGAAATCCATCAGAGGACCAACAACACGATGAGGGTCTGGACTGTATGATACAAAGAGAGGGTGAAAGAATTTGGTTTGTTCAGCCTTGAGACCAGAAGCCGAAGGAAAGACCTCTGTGCAGTTTTTCACCATCTAATGGGAGTGTATAGCAAAGGTGGAATGAAACTCCTCTTGAAGATGTAAGTTGCAATCAAAAGGCCTTGGACAAAAGGGGCAAAAAGGGAAATTTGATTATTTTCAACTAGATATTAGGAAGAAACTTTTCATGCTGGTGGTGGTCAAACACTCTGGTTGGGACCCAGAGAGATACCTTGTGAAACCCCCATCCTTGGGGACATTCAAACCTGCACTGCACAGTGTGCTGAGCAATCTGTTGTCCTGCTTTGTCTGCAGGTCCCTTCCAGCCTCAGCTCTTCTCTAACTCCATGACTCAGTTCACCAAACTAATGGCTATGGTGTGGTTGCTTACACCTGATGTGGTTGCTCTGGGTTCCTTTTGGGATCACTGTTGTTACTCTTCCAGTGCCAACTTCACGATGAGACTCCCCAGTCTCATCAGGATTATTGTGGTCAGGATTATTGCTCTATTGCTGAGGTCCTTCTGATGACAAAGGAGTGTCTCCTCTAAGCCATGCCTTGGTCATATCAGTCCCACACTCTTCAGCTCTTTCACATTTGCAAAGCAGAGATACTCCTACCTTAGTACTTTTCTGGAGGAATACTTTTGTTAGTATTTGACTCTCTCTCTGAGACTGTGATGTTGGCTGCTATGTATGGAAAGAGAAGAAAGAAATAAAGCCTTCCAGATGATGGCAGCACAGTGGCTCCCTCCTCCCCTAAGCAATGCCAACAATAATTTTAAATCAGCCTTTTATCTTCAAATGTATTTCAGAGCCACTTCAGAGTGAGAAGAGCTTCTTAACATATGAACTTTCAGATGGGTGAGTTGAAGAAAATATGGAGCTTTCCTTTTAACAATTAGAGACCATTTTGCTAATCAATTTTTGTCAGGCGCCTAGAAACATTTTTCATTATCAGATTCCAAATTGTCTTAAACAGTACGAACTAATGAACTTTTATCAGTCCAGTTTGGGGCACTCTGATACATCCCTGCTCAAATTAAATAAATCACAAACCTTAATTAACAAAGACTGGCATGACTGCAAAAGCAATGAATTAGTTTGTACGCTATCTGAGAGATCACAAACGTACAGTAGTTACAATTAATGGATTTAATTTTGAATGCTAGGGCTCCTGCATGAAAGTGCCTGAGAAGTCCACCCTGGCATTCTTATTACACTTTAATTATAATTGATGTACCTGGGAAAGATGTCAGCAGTGTACATTTTAGCACAGGTACTGTTCTTCCTTAAGAACTCATAGTCCTTGCTTGAAAGAGTCAATGATATGCAACAAGATTTTGATGAAATTCAAATTTATTAGGGTTATTAAAAGTTATTAATTATTTGGCACTGTAGAGATGTAATCTGATACTATTTTTTAATAGACAGCTTTATATATTTAAGTTTCAGAATTGAGGTTTATTTTTAGTTTAAAACATTTCTGTCCCTCTTGGCCCCCTCCCGTCATTCCTGTTCCTTGCAGATTTGTCTTTTTTTTCTCTTCTTAAGCCAAGCTCTTATCTTCCAAGCAGATATTTCCAGCTATTTTCCATGCTTTTTTTCCAGCCTCAAGAGAGGTCTTCACTGCTCCTCTCTCACCATTCCTGTATGAAGCAGCTCCCAGGGATTAAGTTAATCAAGGCTAAAAGATAAAGTCAGTGAATATCAGCAGAAGATAAATCCATCTTCTGTAAAATGACATCAATCCACTGCCATTGTTTGAGGTGTCAGGCTTGAACTGAACATAAGTGGCCTCAAATTAAACATTTTCCAAGGGTAGTCCTCTGATTCCCTCCATCCCACGTGCAGCCCAGCAAGCAGGGGTGACGCCAGGCACAGATGAAGTCACAATCTGACAGCTCTGCTCCCACTGCACCCCTGCCTGTGCCATCTGCAGAACAAGACCAGCAGCTCCAGCCTCTGCAGGGCAGAAAAAGTGGCATCAACAAGGAAGGGGGTGGACAGTCCCAAAAATAGACATCATTGCTTCAACTCACCTGTCCCCTGAGGAGCAAAGGCAAGGACAGCTCAGCTGGGATCTACATCCCACTCTCCCTCCCAGCTTGGTCCTTCCACCTTCTCAGGGTTGTACAGACCACACTCGCAGCCCTTAATTCCAGGGCATTCCAGTCCAATTCATCAAATCTCCCTGTGAGACACTACCCTTTTCCTGCAGGATGAGTTTAAAAGAAAAATTTGTTCTCCAGTTGACTGGAGACACTTAATTAGAGCACAAACCTCATGATAACTTGTCCTTCTCTTACTGCCTCAACTCCTGGACTTATTAGACTATGGGAAAACTCCATCAGTCAGTTAAAGAGGAAGATTAATTTTCTGATTACAGAGACTGGAAATGGCAAGTAGGTGAGTCCTGAAGGCTCATAAAAAACAAAAGGCAATTAAAACTAATCCCATATGGATTTCGTCACTGACTTTACAAAAGCTTTGTCATTGACTTTAATGCAGTCAGAATTTTCTTGATTCCTTTAAAAATATATTTTTAAGGATGTGTCCTGATTATTGGGGTCTCATTCATAATTTTTGGATATTTTGGCTTGGCAATAAAGTATTTCGTGGAACTCTGTAACAGAGGTACAACCATTGCTAAATATTGTGTATTATGCATCTCTGGAACACGAACCTGTAATATGAAAATTAAATTATTTGAATCAAATAATGGATATAAGATCTACAAAACTGGATTTTATATTAATTAAATACTCACTTTCATCAGTTCAATTTTCTATGCTTACCAATTAGTCTTTACAGCATTTGAAATCAATAACAGCAGAGTGATGGATGGTGGAGAATAAAAGCGAAATATTTTTAACTGGGAAATGGAAAACTTGCCTGCAAGCTGTGCTTGTTTTGCACTATCTGGTACCCTAGACTTAAGCAAGGAAATATTTTGGCCAGATAAGAATGCTCATTTGGTCTCTTGTGGAATACAGGACATGGAATTTGGTTCACTTGCCTCTGCAGTGATCCATACACTTTGGATCCAGGACTTGAAAAGACGTTCTGCACCATGCACTCTCGTCCCCTGCTACCACACATTCCATGCATATAATCCTTTGCACAAATTTATGGAGCTCCATCCTAGCACCACTTTGAAGCAGAAAGACTGATGGGTTTCCCCTTCAGGAGTTTGGCCAATCCCTGTTTGAGCCCATTTGTCCTCGTGGCCTCTGTGACATCCTCCAACAGCAGAATCCTGTTGTTGCATGCTTATACATGCTCTGTGGGTGAAAAAGTAATGCCCTCTGTTCTAAGTTTTTTTACTTGAATATTTATTGGGTGTCCCTCAGTGTTTATGCATTTCCCGTTTTCCTGACTAATCCCATTAGAAACTGCAGGATCTGGCTGGTATGGAGCCTAAAACCACTCTTCTAACTTGCAGCCCAGCTCTGTTCATGGCCAGTTTATATCCATTTATTCTTGCAACAGTGTTGGTTTCTATCTTATCTTGTTGGGTGTTGATAGACAAAATCTTCTTTCTGCCCCATCAAGTTTTTCTAGGCTGAGCAAGCTTTGCTCTGCTGAGTTAGGTGAGGTTGCCAGAAACAGGCTGAGTCAATCTATCAGCTTCTCACCATTAAAAAGGATGATCCTTGATTTTCTTCTCCTTCTCCTCCTCCTCTCTTTCCTGTCCATGTGTATATTTCCTGTGCAACTGGTTCTGGCTCGTCTGACCTTTCAATTTAGGTGATTAAATCAATATAAGTAAAATAGGTGATTAAATCAATAAAATAATCCAGCAGAAAATACGAAGAGTTTTCTACTGGTTTAGGGAGCAGGATCAGTTTGGCAGGTGGTCAAAACTGGGCTTGTGCAGGCCACCTCTAGGAAACACTGTGTCTTCTTGTAAGATCAGCTCCCCACTCCCAGCACCATCTCAATAACCCTTCTTCACCCTTTTTGTGAGGACATCTGGCCAGATCTGGGTGACAAATTGCAGAGCAGGTCTCCCTTGTCAAAATGGAATTTTCCTTTCACTCTTTGAAGTACTTCTGTGAGTGTGTTTCCATTTACTTTTCTCATCTCTGCATAACATTGTTGTCTCCTAATAGTCCTGATGTTCACTGGTACATCCTGATCTTCCTTTTCCTCAGATATTCTCAGCTGGTGAGTTCAATTTACAGCAGAAGTCCCTCAGATGGCTCCCCTAAAGCAGGACTCTTCTGCACAATGAGATTTGGAGCCAGTTTTGGATTCCAGCGATTTCAGTTTTCAGTACTTTCTTTGTCCTGGATATTCAGATTCATTTCAGTATCAACAGTGCCTCTCAACTTTTTACTTTTGGCAAATTCCTGATTTGTGTGTCACATGCATTGATAGAAAAATTGTACAAGACAAGCCCCAGGCTGGACAGGCACTAGAGAACATCTCAGGTGACCCCTCAGATTAGATACTTTCTGCGTGACTGAAGTTTTTCTTCACTAAACTCTGATTACAGTAATCTTAAGGAAAATGTAATGTTGCAAAGCAGACAGATTATGTCAGACAACTTGACCTTGATTTTTTTCCCCACCATCCAAAGTAACGTAAAGCCTAAACAAGAGGAAAAATTTTTAAAAAAAGAAAAAAAGAAAGAAAAAAGTTAAAACATATGGGTTAAGTGCAGTCAAATTACTCTACTCCTCTTGCTGTTTTCATTTGTTTGTGCAAAGCTTTTTAAAATCGGATTTGTTTCCAGGGTAGGTTGCCTTTGGAAGGCTTCCTGGAAAAAGTATATTTAAAAGTTAACTTTCAGTGAATAGAAGGTCATGAATTTGTTTCAAAAGGAGACTGGCCCATGCATCTGATCTCTTTATTGCTTACAACTGGTGTTAATAATTTTCAGGTGAGTGTGCTATTTATTGTTATTTATTTGGCAGCGAACTAAATCCTCTGTCCCCATTTTATTTATTTTTAAGTTACAATGACATGGCTTGTTCAACATGGTTGGGAGTCACCAGGTGCTAAACCACAGATAATCTTCAGACATTTACTTACCTGACTATAAGGGTAGAATAATGAGATCTTGAATATTAGCTTGTTGTTAGCTGTAATTAAGTTAATTTTAGAAACTGCCACGATGATTTTTCTTCCTGACTCTGCACCAAACTGACATAATTCCTAGGTAAAGCTCCTTCCTTCAGGAGCCACAGAAGCAAACGAATCACCCTGGAATGATAAAAATTATACAGACTTTGATATGCATTTCTTGGCCCTGCACTGTACACTATCTATCTAGTATGCAAAACTGACAAGGGAACCAAATTTTATGGATATGTTTAACTTTTGAACTCGAGAAAAACTCTTTACTTAGTTTCAGACTGTTCCTGCTCAAATGACAGTTTTGCAGAGCAGTCTTATGCTGTACTTGGTACGCTACAGCAATGTGTCACTGCTGATTGCTGATTTACTAAATAAAGTATCTCTGGCAACAATTTTCCAAGACATGACATCTTCTGTAGGTTGTATTTTGATTTTAAGAACATTAATCTCAAGAAGTCCAGTAACAAGGCCTGATGGAAAGTAACATTTTCCATAGCATAACCCTGGTCTCTAGGAAAAAAAAATAGCTGAGTGACTACAAAGAAAGTATAATTATATTCAAAGAGCAGTTATTGCTGTACTTGCATTAACCCTGCAAGTCTCCTGCCTACAATGCCTATATAATGTATTTTACCCTGCAGTTGATAATGAAATATGATGGGCAGATCACTGTAGCAAAGCGCAAAGGGCGATCAGGAAATGCTCGCCGATGACCAGCACTGCTACAGTGTGCAGGAACAAATGCTGCAATATGGCAAAAGAAAGTATGGCTGTAGAAACATCCAATGTGTGAGGTAAGGAAAAACAAGGCAAGAGGGAGAAATGTCAAGAATTCAAGTTATTTTGATCATGGTAGATCATCTCGAGACTTCCTGAAATTCGCATTTCATCGTTTTTCAATGAAAAAAAGGCTTCAAAAAAGCTCTGATTATTGGTGTCCAGGCAACCGAGTGACAAATACTTTTGGAATTAAAAGAAAATAGACAGGTGGCTGGTATTTACAGCAAAGCTAGGTGATGTCATCATGGAAATGTAGTTTCTAGTCATAGTCAAATTCACACTCAGAAACTTTTATTTTAGAGGGATAATGTCTTCAACTCAAGTAGACTAAGCCACTGGGGTAAAGAGGCTGAAGTAGCCTGGTCCTCACTCAGTACTTACACAATCACAAGGTAGTGTGAGCCCAGACCAGCTCTGTTCAGCCAGGGCCTTCTCACAAATCCTCTACGAGTCCAAAAAGAAAAGTATTTCCATGTTCTCTAGGAAAGAAGTTGCTCAACAGATCAGCTTTTATGAGTGCCATGAAATATAAAACTTGTCTTTTTGGACAGGTGAATAAATGCAGAACAATATGGACACAATTTGGAAGTTAGTTCACAGAATAACTCAAGCAAAGCTAACTAAGAAAAAACCTACAGGAAAATAAACTCTGTTGCCTCTGTAGTGATGGCAATACTAAGATAAAATTAATTCATAGCAGTTATGAACGTTGACCCCTCCTAGTATCAAACCATAGCTGCACCAATGGTGCAATTTTTCATCATCCAGAAGAACTACAATGTTCATCTTCGATATTTAACATTAAAACTGGTTGAATTCATTTAGCTATTCAAATTTCATTCCTTTACAGTTAATACCCTTCTTGTGCTGATAAAAAAATCAAAGACTTGTCATATTATTTGTCTTGTACAATTGATTTCTATGACAAGATTACAAATGGAGTTTTGGAGGCAGCATTTAATGTGAAATCACCAAGATATTTCTCCACTGAAGGTTTCATTGATATATGCCCTTAAAACAGGAATTTAGTTATTTTTGTGCTATGGAAAGCTGCAGTTGACTACAGTAAGTTTGCTGAAAATTTATAAATGCACTTGTCTAACAGCTTCTATAATATAAGAAAATCAACATTTTCTTCTGGTGGTTTCATTATTTTTCTTTTTTTTTTTTTAATTTTATTTTCTTTTCTTTAGATGGTTTTGTCTATAAATATATATTTTTTTAAATGAGGGTTTGGTCATGTTCACCCTGTACTGAGGCCTCCATATGAAAAGGACTGTTAAAGGTACAAAAATACATTTCAGAGATATACTGCTGTGAAATCTGGTTACTGGACTGTAGCAAAACAAAGACTGAAGGTACATTCCGGTTGTGTGAAATCTGCTAATGTAACATCTCTAATTCCATGGATTTATAGTTCTTTTTTAATTATGTTCATGGGAATGGCAGGATACTATTTTTAAATATTGGCAGTTTAAAAATCTTATAAATTTGGAGAAAGATTGAAAGTTCATTCACTTAATGTCTTTTTGGGCCTTGCCTCTGCAATCTGCAGGTCATCATGTGGGTGTTGTCACTTAATGTTCCACTGATTACTGTTTTAGAAAGGATGCTGTCTAATGTGACAGATTAATCTAATCACAAATGGACTCAGGGTTTGGAGGATTAATGGATTTGATGACAAATATTTAAAAGGCAGCCCAGCACTCGGGTTTATATGGACATTTGTTTTTAAAATAGGAATGAAATTGTTTTCTAATATATGAATAATAAGATGTCTCTGTCCCAAAGTCTTAGTCATAGGAAACCAAAACCATTAGATGAAAATGTGAGATACAGTCATTGCATTATGTTGTAGCCATTTTTAAAGCAGCTCATTTGGAAAATTTTATTGGCAAATAAAATTCTTCTTTGGATCTGTCTAAAAGTAGTTTCTGAAGTCTTTAGGTTGAAAAATGATCCATTTGTAGATTATTCTAAAATCTAGGACAGGGACTATTTTAAGGTTTACTAATGTGTAAATTTTGGCTTTCATAGAGTCACCACAGTTTCACATTCCAGAGCTTGCCATATAGCACTCTTCCCAAAATGTATCTGTTACAAATTGCTTTCCAAATTAGTTTGTAATAAAGTTTTTGTCATGGCAAATACTGTATCATACAATTGGTTTTGTGTTCATTACTTGTGAAGAATAAGCTATGAACTGTATTCTTCCAGGACAAGTCACACAGAGAACAGCAGAGATAACAGATTTTATCAGAGGAGTAACTTCAGCTTTGCCAGTTGAGTGATTCAGCATTTCACTGGGTTTTAAACTCTTGGCCAAAGAAGCCCCTCTGAGCCTCAAACTTGCCCTTTTTCTCTCTCCCTGCCCTGTCCTACAGCAAGTAGCTCTGTATGATTCCCAGGTTTCAAAATTGCAGCTCCCATGGCTCTAGAGAAAACTTGGAATTCAAATCAACCAAGCATGATCGTTTTCTGGCAATCAGAAGCTCTCAACTATTTATGGATTTTGTTATAATCTTTAAGCCATGCAAGGTCTTTCAAGAGATCTTTCTGAGTGACTCAGAGGAGTATCTTCCTGCATTCCCATGCAGGGTGAGATTCTCCCACAGGGATTTGAACCCATCATTGCTGCTTCAATGCACCAACCTCATGTAGCAGCTCCAGGGCCACAGGGAAGATGCTCAGCCACAGGTTTGAAGGCCAAAGCACCATGAGAAATGGATCGGACACCATGTAAATAAACACGAGGAAATCCACCAGCAATCTCACTCCTCCCCATGAACAATCACTCCATGGTGCACAGGGGCTGGTGCCAAATATTCACATAGTCCCACTGTGGCTTCTTCCACTTAAGCTATTTCAGCTGTATTTGATATCTGACTATCGTACAAGTCACTCTGTGTACATGAGCATTACATCATGTATTACCTGGCATGCATGGAGGAAAAAAAAAGAGGAAATGGGATGAAACTCAGTAAGGGACAGGAATTATCCCTTTACACGAAGATTTCCTGAAATTTTATCTTTTAAACTGAACTTGTATCCTTTTTTTTTGCTTTTTCATGACACGGTAGGAAATCTGAGGCACTTACGCAGTCTGGGCTTCACGAGAAACTTTTTTTTAGGGTATGCTATCACTTCTTTTTTTCAGACTACTTCAGCCAGCTCCTGGCTGGGTCAGCAATCTGTGGTGCCTTGCAGCTGGTGAGTCAGGACATCACAAAGAGGCAAGAGGCTGGCAGCTGTGGAGATGATCTGTCAGATGGCTTCAGGGACAGGTGAGTTTGGTTTTCACAGTTCTTTCGTTGCAGTTGCTGGTGTTTGGCATATAAAACATCAGCTCTCTCTCTGGAAGATGGAATACTCCCACCTTGGCACCTGTGATCACAGAAATCACAGCACACGCTTTCCAAATTACCCAGCCCCACCCAGGAAACACAGAAATGACCAAGATACAAAATCTCTGCTAATTTGAAGGCAATAATGAAGCAGAAGAAACCTTTTATTTAAGAAACAAGACAAATTCTCTCAGTGCTCTTTAGCTGTTCTTAAAAGTAATTTTCATGTTTCATAAAGCACAAGATGGACTAACTGGGTGTTCTGAAAGCAGAGAAAGCCCTAAAGAAATTATAGAGGTCATTTTAACAATCCAATCAGTTGTGATTAATACTCCATACTTTTATGCTTTCTAATCCTCATAGAGGAAACTTCAAGTGACAGAAATGTCTGATGAAAGATGGCCATCAGCTGGAGTTTCCTTCTCATCTACAAGATTTTACATGGAGGAGATTAAATTGGCTGGCTTCACTGCCCTATTTCCTCTTAAGCACATTGCCCCATTCACTCGGTCACTGCCCACCATTTGCTAGCGTTGTAGCTGGGAAATTCCCTGCAAAATCAACCAAAGATGACATAGGAGAAACCCCCCAAAACCCTTTCTTAAGAAAAGCCCCAAAACCTAAAATACTTTTTAACAGTGTTAAATGTGTTCCTCGCTGATTCAGAAACATAGAGAAACAGCAGTGAATGCCAGCGTTCGCCCACAGCCCTCTGCCACGCTGGTGCTGACCCACGGGAGCACAATTACACTGCACCAGTTCATTTGTGTTCCACTCAGTACCCACACCAGGAAGCAGCAAAGTGTGGGGCTTTTCCCGGCGTGGGGAGGAGGTGTTCTGTCCTTTCAGACCCTCAGATGTCCATGAGATGAGAAACCCTCTGTCCTTCATGTCCCCATCCCCTGCATTCTCACTCCCCTGTACCTATGGCTAATCTGCACCCACGGGCCTTTGCCCTGTATTTACTGGAAGAAATCTGTGCTAAGAGCTGTGGCCTTCCTCTCCCTATTTCATTCTGCCTTGCCAGTACCTCTCTCCAAAATCCTACAGAACTCAGCTGCTCCCCGTGTTGTCCTTGGGATCATGGGAAGGTGTACGGAGGCAAAAGGAATGATGTTGCTCATGCTGGGTCCTGATAAGTTTGGTGTTTTTCTAGTTGTTTTGGATTCCTTTAGCCAATTTTTTGATAAAACAAGAGTTCTCAGGTTTGGAGACTCTCTATTCGAGGCAATAGAGCCCCTTACAATGTGACACTGTCAAATGCAATAAGCAGGCTAAGGTTTACAAAATCTAAATTCATGGTTACAGAATTATGGTGGTCTGGGCTTCTTTTTTTTCTGTTTCTTTCAGATCACATCTGGTACAGTTTCAAAATATTTTTCACCTGCAAACTATATGTGGAATTAGAATGATAATAAAGCTGCAGCTACAGAACTTGGGCTGATAATGAATAAACCAGAACAAGAATCCAAGAATCTGGGATGGAAAGCATTGTAACTTTGTTAGATGGGTTTTATGCTGACTTAGTTCCCAAAAGTTTAGAAGTTGGGCCTCAGCTTAATCCTGCAGGATTTGGGTCCTTTATTATTTTTATTTCTTTTTAGTTGCTTTTTTTTCTTTTTTTTGGTTTTTACAACTTGAAGCTGCCACTCAAGTTTCTCTGAAGTTTGCATAACTCACGCAGGAAGGGTGGAGGTATTTGTCTGTCAGAAACCATCCCCAGTTCCCCCAGCTTCAAAGAAGTCCTGTCTGGGTCCTGATGGTCTGCTCTGCTTCTTTGTCAGAAAACTCTGTTTTTCACAAGGTTAAAGTACCCCTTCACAAATCCTGTTTGTACATGATGATAGTTCAAGAGGGCTGGATTAGCCAGTCAGGCTGAGCTGTGTTCAGCATGGAGAAGGCACAAGAACAAAGGAAACCTGGACATGGTCATCCTAATCCTTGGGCCACTCAACTGTTCATTAATCCCAGCTGCCTGTGGCCCCCAGGATTTATGATCCGCCATAATGGTGGGATTTTGGACTCTATCCCTTTTCCTAGGAATGTATACAAAGGTCAGGCTAAAGCTGACTTCCAGGGTCTTTGCGATGTTGAATTGCTAGAAAATAATTACATAAATTGCAAAATAAAATTAAATGTGTCCTCACAACTCCCACTTGCTTTGATGCCTGATGAAAACTTTGCAGAAGTTCCGATACTCTGGAACTGGTGTTTGTTGTGGTGCTTCATCATCATTTTGTGCTTTCCTACTTCTCCGTGCCCTTCTTCAACTCCTGGGCTTAGATCTGTCCTGTCGTGGGTTTGTAAAACACCCAGCACATTGGGACTCAGTGCAGACCATAAATAGCATTGCAGCAACAATTAAAATCAGAGGCCAGTGTCCAGTACAGACAGGGGGAAATGTCAGGTTTTCCCATCCAAGTAATTCCTGAGAGAAAGCAAAAGCAAGGTCCTTTCCTTTCTTGGCACTCAGTCACTGATGTGACTTCAATTAGACTTTTCAGGAGCAACAAAGATTGTGATATGAATGAAGTTTAATCAGTCATTTTACAGCAGCAACAGTGGCAATTAGAAGTGGTTTAGTACTTTTAGGTCAAGATTAAAAATGATAGAATTTATTGCTGCTGATTTAGAGATAAATGTGCCAATTAATCAATTACTCAACATAAAGAACTGACAATTCATTGACATTCTTTTTCCAGATGGCAAACTACTGTTTAATAGTTGAGAATTTAAATATATGTATATATGGATCAAGAACAACAAGTCTTCAGAGGAAATGCAGGTGGGTAAAAATAGGCTAAATTAAACTAACATTGAGAACCTTGGCAGTTTCCGTCAACCTCTGTAGCTGCACGGTTATTGCAGAATGAAAAATCAGATGCAGCATCTGATTTTTATCTAAGACATACCCATACTCTGCAGCAAACAGAGCTGTGGTTCACAGGCAGCCTAGGAATCACCTCCTGTCAGACCTGGTTCTGCTGTTGCCTTTCTGAAGGAGTTGTCAGAAGGTTTTTTGGGGGGAGTGGAATGAATGAACAACATAACAGGCAATCCCCCCTTCAGCTTTCTCACTGGGCTTGACCATGCCTACCTTGTTTCAAAAAAATCCAGCCTACCTGGTAAAGCTGGGCTCCAAAACCAGCCATTCCCACCAGATGCCCTGTTTGATGCCAGCAGTCAGAATTGCCTGGAGAGCTCTTTCTGTTCTGTACAAAAGCAGAGTCAAGCCTTGAATGGTGCCTCCAAACCAAGTGTTTGTGTTGGTGTTGGAAGAATTGGCACCAAAGGAGTTACAGGGCCTTGGAATTCGTGTGAGAGGAATCTGCCCTAACTGCCAGCGTGATTCCCCCCAAGTCCAGGAGGCGTAGAGGTTTCTGTTTCCAAGGTGCTGAGAAATCACTGCCCTGTAGGCTGATGGGCTCACTCTGGTTTCTCTGCTCAGAAAATCCTGTCTCAGTAATCAAAACAATGTGGCTACACAATACTGTGCTACCCAGCCAGAAGAGCATACACCTGTATATAAGGAATATTTACATCTCTGTGTTTGCAGGAAGGAGAGAGAAAAAGAAGAAAGTCAAAGATCCAAATTTCTTTGGATATGAGTATTCCTACAGACACAGAAATTGTATAAATGCAACATACTGCAGGGTTTTTCTGTTATTTGAATCAAATCTACTGCTAGGAAACGGATGAGCAAAAGAGAACTTTTGCATTTAAATAACTTGTTAATGTCTAGAAACCAAAACAGTCACAGAACAGCAATAAAGAAGCTCTTCAATTGTTGCTGGAGGATGTCCATAAAGAGGATATAATGAAAAAGACTGCCCAAATGTGGAAGGATAATATAGTTAATGTATTACTTCTTTTATTATTTTATCATCTTTCATTAATTTCTGGCATCTTTCCTGCAGAGGCTGGTTCCATGAAAAGGGCTTTTAGTCAAATGTCCTAAATGAAACAACCACTTAGAACCGAAGAACAAGGTTGAAACAAGGTTCACCTGACTTCTCTAAATCACACTGGAAGGGTGAGGGCAAACCTCATGGGTTTCATTTTTTGGCATCCTAATGTCAGGACTGAACCAGACCCCACAGAACAATGTCCCCAGGGGTACAGCTGTGTCTGTATCCTGAAGTAAAGACCAGGTCTGAGAGCATTAAGAGATATTTTTGTGCACCTGGGCTTGGGCTTAGTAACTGTCTTTACTGAATTCTGACAGAATCAAGCCTGGGATAAATGCTGGCCAGGTGGGCTGTAACATTTTTTACTCTTCCTAGCCAAATAGCGAGGCCAAAGCTTAGGCACCAAGCAAGCTTGTCCCCTCCCCTGCGGGGAGTCCTGGGCTCACTTTTGAACAAACAAGAATAAGGCTTGTCAACAAGGTCAGCAGCTTTTCCAGAAACCCTCTGAGAAGTTCACCAGAACAGGAGAAGCAGCATGGAGGCAGTGTCCCTGTTCACACACAGCTGTAACAGCGGGTAAATGAATCCCCAGGTGAAACAACGAGGGGCAAAGGCTGGTGCTCACACGGGGAATGTTCATGGAGGTCACTCCTCCACCCTTCCCACTTGCTCCCTGAAGCCAGCAGAAGGCTGCTGTGTAGGAGTGCCCATGGTGAGCACAGGGCCTGGAGTAAGCCAGAGGGTCAGGTAACATTTGGAAAGGCCCATTCCAGCTCTGTGCCAAGAAGTTTCCATGTGTGGGCACTTCAGAAATGGAGCCCAAAGAGGGGCACATCCTGCCTGCTCTGAGCTCTGGGCCAAGTCCAGTGAAATCTATAGAAACATTCCCAGTCCAACTCAATGGGCTTTGAATCAAGGCCTTCATGCAGGAGGGTTTGGATAACTTCTCTTCAGAAGCAGCAGTGAACACTCCACTCCATAACTTTTAAGGTCCACAAATATGCTTCCGAGTCCAATGGTTACCCCAGTTTCCTCACTAGAGAAAGGGCGTGGACTTGACTACATCGCGGGTATGGGAGTCACTGATCACATGCAGGTGTCACCATTTTTGACTGACTGATTTTTATTAAAACTCAGTGAGAGTCAGATATTTCCCAGTGTTGAACACGGGTACTTCCTTAATCACAAGCTGGCCATTTTATGTTCCCATTGCAACTGTTCACCATTCTTCTGCAGCAGATACTTTTTTTTCCAGCTATCAAACATTCAGCTCACATTAAAAACATAAACCAGTAAGGATATTTTGAAATCTGTGGAGAAAATATCTAGAGAGAAACCCATTCACTGATACTGGAGTAGGCACCACAGTGACAACCCAGCGAATCAGAAGCGGCCAGGAACAAAAGAAATACTTTCTTTGTCAGACCGAATTTTATAAAAATCCTGAGCTTTTGACCTTTAGACCATAACAACTGATTTTAGTGGAATTGCTCCCAGGTTGCTTGACAATAGTTGGGAGGAGAATGAATCCATATGTCTTCACTTTATATTAATTTCTAACACTGTCAGGACGACTAAAGGGCTGCTTTACCCCAGGCAGTGGGAGCAGAACAAAAGAACAACGCCTGACTCTTGCACAGGTTATGTTGCTGCTTTTGCTCAATGACTCAGATTAAGCTATACTCAGTTAACTGAATTTAACTATCTAGCTAAACTGATATAATATATTAGGGAATTGATTATATTCACTGGGACTGCACCAGTTTGTAACCTTCTGGTTTGGGTCTGTGCATGCTCCAGCTCTTGCTGAGGGTTTGGTGTCAGGATGCACCAGAACTGAACAGGAACTTTTCAATTAAATCCTTTCCAGCTAGCAAAATATTTGGCAGAAACGCATCAGTTTAGAGGAAAATGTTTCCTCAGTTCTGGTTAGAATTTATGGCCTGATAGACAAACAAAAAAACTTATTTCAAGACTCACCTGCCACAAGGGGAAAGGGTCCAGGTCTCTCACCCAAGCAAGTGCTGGCAGCTGCCAGGTTTGGTTAACAAGGTCTGCAGAGAAGACTTGGTGCTTATACCTGAGACAACTGCTGCTTATAAATCACTGATAAAGCAATTGCAATGTCACCTGAGGTAGCATGAGGACAACTAGGCATGTTAAGTTAGTGGGATTCCATCCAAACACATTGAAGCATATGAAAGTTAATCCAAGTCACTTCAAATCATGAAGTTGCTGTTGATCCGCAGATAGGGCAAGTCAAACACAGAGCAGCCATGAGATTTGCCTGCCACAGTCCCAGTCCCAGGTAACATCCACTGTGATTACAGAGGGTATTTCTGCAGAAGGGGAATAGGAATTTGTAGGCAGCCTATTGCTGAACAAACTTAACTTCCTGTTTTACGTTTTTGAAAGATCATTCAGAAATTACCTGAGGGCTGTCACTGCATAGTTGGGTCAGCAGTTCCAGCTCGTGTTTACAAATTACAAAGTAATTTTTCATGGAGTATTTGCTCTCTCTGACATGTGCCACATGGCTGATTGATAATCGGGGTGAAAACTTTGAGCAGGAGAAGCGTAATGATTCGCAGGAAAGGCCATTTTTGGTAAAGAAAATGAGGTTTCCCACCAGCAAAAGTTGACCATCATGTGGTGACTTGGAACAAGGGCAGAAAACCGACTTCCACCGCAGACAAGCCACACACCATCCTGCCCCTGAAGAGCAAATTAAAGGTTTAGGTTGTTGGGATCAGAGATCCAGAAAAAGGTACTCTGGTTCCTCTTCCTCATGGACAGAAGCAACTTCCACTGTTGATCACACCAAACTGGAGCTTTTTCACTTCATCCTTTAGACTTGGTAGACAGGGCTGTGCAACCATTGTCCTCCAGGGAATTGATTCCAAAGCTTTTGCAGTTTTTTTCTTTCATTCATACTTTCAGTCATTGCCAGCTTTTCTTTCTTTTTCTTTCCACCCTTCCCATTTCTAGGCCTGGTGGGACATCAGGCCTTCTCCAGCTCCTGCCTTTTTAGGGGTTTGGCACAGAGCCACCATCTTGATCCCTGTAGTTGCAGAGTCAGTTCAATGATCCTCTTCTGCCATGGCTTCTTCTCTTGAGGAGTGGTTCCTTTTCACTGCAACTTTTTGCTGACGGTGTTGCTTGCTTTCTCAAGAGTTTAATAATAGTAGGGTTTGACAATTTTTCCCCCTGCTTGCCAAAACCCAAAACATTTAAATGCTTACCTTGCCTTGCAATGGAAAGAACCTAATGTGCTTAGACATGAGTTTGACTCCTCTTTGTAGGCAAGAGGAGATTGCCAATGTTTTGAAGTCATTCATTTCCAAAACAGAGGGAAAAGCAATTCTGTCATGATCTGTGTTTTATTATCTAGCTTATGATTTGTAAGCCAGGAGGACAGAAGGGACATTTTCTCTCTCTTGGATTGGCCAGAATAACTCATAGTACATTTTAAAATCAATTATATTACATAGCAGATTTTCAGAATTTCAGCCTGGAACTGCTGTCAGATCTTAGAAAATAGGATTGTCAAAGACCTTGAGGAGGCCTTGATTCAGCCCCCAGGGTGTGATCAAAAATATCTACTTAATCTCCGATTGATCTTTTGTTAGGCTGATCTACTAAAAAATATTTTTCTGCATTAGACTTCAAGCCCTTCCTGCTTCTGGATATATCCCTTCATGCTTTGCAGGCTGCTCATGCAGAACTGACCTTCCTTATACAGCCCCATCCACGATCAGAGTTTGAACCTGTCCATCACCTTCACTTCCAACTTTACTGCATACCTTGTGTAGAAGGTTTATTCTTAAGACTTTGGTTTCATTTAATAAAAGTGTAAATCCCAGAAATACATTTTTGATGCTATGTAGTAGTGTTTCCCCTATGGTTCAGTATTGGTGCCAGAGGGTTCTGGATGTATAACGACTAGAGCTACTCTTAAATGTTATTTAAAATTTTTTCAAACTTTTTTTTTTAAATCAGAACAGATGGTTTTGTTGAATCTGAAAGACTGTACAGGCAAAAAATCATTAAACTTTTCAAAGACAAGATATCTGAACTCCTGGGTAAGCCTCCAGGTAATTTCAAAACTGCAGATGGAAAGTGGGGCTTGTTTTGCTCCCATTCTCAATGTCAGCAAGCAGATCCCCTTCCCCAGGGGCCAGCTACAGAAGTTCTGACTACAGGTTTGAGAAAAGGGCTGGCCTTGATAATTCCTACCTTTCTCGACCTTTTTTTTTCACATGGGTGGGATAGAAAGAGATTATATAGCAGAGACTGGAGAGGCATTGGCTGTCTGTCCTAAGTAAGGAAATTTGTTTGGAGTGACCAGTGAGGCCCTAGGAAGTGAGCCTAAAACCAGATATTTGGAAAAGAGGCAGTATTTTTGTTGGAGTAGGACAAGTGATCTATAACATCCACTAACTAACAGCTCTGCTAAATAAAACTTCACCAGAAGCTTTGAATGGACATCCTTTTTTCCCCCCCTACTCCTCGTGCAAGGTTTCAAAGTCTGTGTTTAGTTAAATAGATTGATTCAATTCCAGTGGTGAGTAGCAGCAAAGGTGAAAATCTCAGCAGTGCCACTAAATGAAAAACTGTCCTGCTCTAGCAAAGTTGCTCCCTTCAGTAACCTCATCCCTCACTGTCCTGCAGAGGCAGCTGCTGACAGTGATGAGGAGTTTTGCAGTAGGTGACTCTTCAGCCATACCCACCTGCACAACAGAGAATTTGCTCAAAAGGAGGCTTGGTTACCAAACCCAAAATACCCACAGATAATCACCTGTTTCTATTTGTCTATAATATTGTCATTGCATTACAGCCAGCAGTGCTGATAAAGGTTAATTACTTAGATAAATTGAAAAATCTATGTTCATTTACAAATGGGCATAAAATGAAGTCCCAATTATTATAATTTATTTACACTGTCAACTTAGATGAAAACATATTCAAAAATATTGCTGAAAGCTGGGGCCCTGGGGCCTGATTCTTCAAAACCTTACCCTCTGAGTAGCACCACTGGAGTCAAAATATTTAAGAGAGAATAAGGCTTTTGTTTTGTGGAGGAATAGAACTTAACTTATATAAGAATAGAGTGCATCAAGAATTTCTTCCTTGCCCAAAAGTCATGCATATTTAATTTGGATAGTCTAGAAAATTTTTGTGCTACAGTAAATTCATAGCAAATATAAAGAGACACTTCCATGTATTTATTACTCCAGAGAGACCTGTAGATGGATTTCACCTCACTTACCATACCACAAGCAAATTATGTTGAAATCCTTCCAAGATCTGAAATGATATGTTTATAAATTCTCCTTATTGAACTCCTGGCCTCAAGTAACTTTATTATAATAAAACATTTAGTGTTTATTTTATTTCTTTTTTTAAATGATTTCCATTTACTGTGAGAGAGGTGGCAGCAGTTTGTGACTTCACATCCATCGGCTGAATTTTATACTGCAAAACAATCATAAAGCAAAATGAACCAAATAAAAAAGTAACACCCCAGCGTATCAGATATGTAATGAATTTCTGTGTGTACTGTTGTTTTCATTATGCTGATTTACAGCCACTTTAATGTACCCAGCCTTCTTAAACAACTTAGAGTTGATTGTTCTGGAACTAGACTGTGATTCAAGATAGCACAGTGGCTCTTTGCCATCTTTGAGGAAAATTCTAAACCCCTCTGGGGGCAAACAGTCTTGTATTAAAGAGTTCAGGCTATTCAATGTACAAATGATGTCCTAGCCACTAAAACTAATTGCTCAAATGTGGTGGAACTGAAATCAACACCCCTGGAGCTGGAGACAAGCAAGCAGTGAGGGATTAATGTCTGCAGATATCTGCAGCTCACACATCAGTCCTTACCTCCTAAGAATTCCTGGTGCACTCGAGGTAGCTTCGCTGGAGGATTTGCTTTTAATGACATGAGGCAGTTCTGGCATTGCTGTGTGTTATTTGTACTCCCCTGCAATAGCCTGGCAGAGTCCTTTCTGACAGTGGCACTCTGGCTGGTGTGTGCAGGCAGGAAAATGCAGCGTGAGAGCCTCGCTGCAGGAGGACAGAGCTCTCCAGCAAGGTCAGCATTTCAGCCAGTGCCCCACATCTCCAGAGGCTGGAGGAAGGAGACCCTCTTTGGAATACAGTCAGTACCAACGTACCTGCTACGCTTCCAGGAAATATTTGCGTCCTTCAAACAGCAGAGAAAAAAAAAGGCAAGTTTGTACGTCCCAGAGACAAATCAATGTCACTACAAATCCTGCAGCCCTGTTAGAGGAAAGAATTATCTTGAGCTTTCATTTTCTGATCACTGCCAGTGGTTTAGCCCAAGGATGGCTTTTAGTGTTGTTTTTCCAGAGTTTCCTGTCCATCACACCACCATGCCCTGTGATGTCGGTAAGTCCACAGTATTCCCGCTGTGGGTAGGGTGTGCCAGCCCCAGCTCCTCCCTGCCTGCACGGAGCCCAGGTTCTCACAGCTGGGGCCTTCCTGGCCCACCGAGGTGCCCCTGCTCAGTCCCCGAGGATGGCAGGGAGTGACACTTTTCCAAGTTACAGGAATGCTTCTTCAAATGCTCCTCGGTGTCTCCTCACCCAGATCAGCACAAGGCTAAGCCAATACTCATTGGTCATCACTGTGGTTAAGCCAAATTTCCTGGTTAATGGCAAGGTCTGGGAAGCCAGTTATGAAACTTAACTAGGAAACACCTCACAAAACCTTGTGAACCTCACATTGGCAACAGACCATGCCAGGAAGGGACTCTGCCTTTTCCTCCTTGAGCATTTCCCTGTATCACTGCTGTCGCAGTCGCTGTCGTTGAGTTCCTCTCTGTCTCTGTCTGCTTTGTCAAGACAGCTCTGAGCAGCAGCCACTAATGTCACAGGCAACAAAATCTCTCTGATTCGTTCCCAAATCTGGCTTTTCTTGCTCAGCACCCTCTGCTCCTCTTTACCACCCAACATCCTTGCAGGAGCAGCCCCTGAAGCTACAAAGCCATAAATGCCAGCAGTGACTGTAGCAGGAGTTAAAGCAAGAGCTGCAGTAGAGCTTGCTGCCAGAAATGTGGCTGAAATTACTACTACACTTCTCTCTTTTAATCTTATCTCTTTTACAGGCTCTCTCTTCAGCTTCTCAGTGAGCTGTAAGTATTGTAATAACATTAATTAGGTGTCCATTAGTATTGCAGATATCACTTTTCATGCAGCATTACGGAGATACAGATTTATAAACGTCAATATTTTCTTTCCCTGCATTATGTTAATCATGCTGTGAGTTGCCACATGAACAGCCCTCGTGGAGGCTGTGATATTTATGCTGATTTAACATTTACAAGCCGCCAGTCTGCCTGGGCACTGTGCTCTGCACAAACACATGTGAAAGGCTAATGGGCTGGACTGAAAAATGTGTCTGACTTAAGTAATTTTATAAACACTTTAAGCACATTAGGACACTTACACTGCCCTGCAGACACAGGGCCTGGTCCTATTCGCTGTCAAACTGGTGGCAAAATTCCCACTGAATTCCCCAAGACCCAGTTCACTGGGCCTCAACTAAACAAATGTGCAACAAATGTTCAATAAATGTACAGTAAATGTACAGTAAATGTGCACTAAATGTAGAAACTGCAGACTCACTTCCACCCATGGCAGAGAACTCCTTGAGTCCAAGATACACAGGGAACCTGCTGGGAGTTGGGGCCATGCATGGGCTGAGCTGAGGTGGAGGAGGTGTTTACACAACTGCAGTATTTGGAGCAGGGTTTATTCCTGCCCTTCCCAGGGTGGGTGCCTGCAGTACCTGTGCCGGGTGCGAGCTGTCTCACAGATGTATGTGGGTCCTGTCATCTAGTTCCACATACTGTGATGCCCTGCTGGGCTTCAGGCTGAACTGAGTGGACACGTGGCAGAGCTACTCAGCTGGGCTGCAGTGTTGGATGGACAGCTGGGTCAGGACACAGTCAAGAATATTCTCCAAATGTCACACTGCAAGGAGGTAAGATGGTGGGACATATCAACCCTTCTTAAACACACATCTAGTTAGAAAAGATGTTGGGTCACTGCACTGTCAGCTTTTCCTTCCTATCAGCATCAGCTTTCCAGCTCCCACTCCAGTTCTCCAGCCATGCTCCCCTTCTTCTCCATGACCCAACGAGTCCCCAGCGCATCACCCTCCTCATCCTTCACCACTCTCCTTTGCACACAGAAAATTCAGCAAAGCAGAGGCTGCTGCCCCCACGTTGCCCATGCCGTCCTTTAGACTCTCCTTGCCACGTCCCCCTCACAAACATCTGTCCCCCTCTGTGGCAGCTTTCTGGGCCAGGAGGGGTTGTGCAGGTCTGTGTTCACTCAGCACCAAATGCTGCAGGGATTGATCCACCACAGGAGCTCCCAGGCCTGATGGAGCCCAGTAGCTGCTCCTGCTGCTGTCAGAGTTTATCCTGGAGGAGCCTGCTGGTTCCTTTTCATGAGAGCAATTTCTGTTGACATTGGTTGGTCTAAATGTCAGTATCACAGTATCATCCTCATTTTGCAGCACTTATTTCTTGTAGTCCTGACATGATAACTATGTCCACTTAATCTTGCATGGAAATTTCCTTTCAGTGTCCATTGGCCTGCGCTGATTTATGCAGACACTGCTTTCTTGTGTCACTGTGAACTGCTCTCCATAGATTTTCTGTGTCATTGATTTGCCATCATCT
This sequence comes from Oriolus oriolus, assembly GCA_013400235.1. Taxonomy (NCBI): domain Eukaryota; kingdom Metazoa; phylum Chordata; class Aves; order Passeriformes; family Corvidae; genus Oriolus; species Oriolus oriolus. The sequence continues at coordinate 1,154,263 of VXBT01006884.1, forward strand.
CCACAATCCAATGCAATTTTCCTCCACTTGCATTTGATATTCTTATGTTGACACCAAGGACCTGCATCACTAATATTGTATTAACATCATTTTGACATGGGAACAAATCCTCACACTAATAACATTTACTGATATTAACTCACCATAATGCAGTTACCAGTAATTTGCTTCCAGAGGATTAAGTCTTTGGACTTGACATTCACCCGTCCTCTTCAAAGTGTTCCTGATGATCGTACCTTGCAATGCACTTTCCTCTCTAAATAAGTATTAATAATGCAGTACTAATAATTTGATAGATCAGATTTTCAAAGACGCTGCAAGCAAGTGTTTAATTCTCACAAACAACCTAGGCAAGAAATACTCTTCCTGTTCCTTATAACAATAAGCTGGAGAGGTTTTTAAGTTTGCTTTATGAAAAACCAGTAGATGATCTTTGGAGTGAGCAACAGCCCAAGGGCTTTGTCAGTTATGTGGGAGACTCACAGCCCTTCAGCTCCTCTACCTGACCCAGACAGGCTCCAGATGGCTGCCCTGACCTGCTGGCCATTCCCCATTCAAGGATCTCATTTTTTGTTACAGTCAGAGATTCTGGCTCAGGCCCTAGAAATCTCTCTCAACAAAATTTAATCAGTACTGATATGTTCCCATGAAAAGTTTCAGTTTTAATAAATCAGCATTTTCCAAGAGAAAAACATCTGGTTGGAAAACTCCCAGCCCACTCACATCTCTGTTATCAGCTACAGAAAGTCAATATTATTCTCCATCATCAGGACCACCTCTACACTGCAATTTTTTAAGAAAGTTAAACTAAGGTCCCAATAAAGAATATGATTTTTTTAAAAAGGTGCCCAAGTAATGGAAGACCCCAGCAATTTCATAGGACTCCTGTTCCAAAGTCACTCGTAAGCTTTTGAAAATCACACTCCAAATCTATTGTTTTGGAATGTGCTTGATTTTTAAAGTCTAGGAGTCAAAGTCATGGCAAAAGCTAAACAGAAGCTTATTTGAGACCACACAGCAAGATCATACTGCCCACAGAGTGGTGAGAAGGGGAGGTTTTGAGTACTCCTCTCTCCCAGGTGTGTGTAGGGCAGCAAACCCAGGCTCTTTGCAAGCCATGCAGGTGGAGGCAGCACTTTTTTCTCTTTACTAACCATGTATGTCACCCAGCCACTGTTCCACTCATTTACCAAAATAATTTGAGCTGTCCAAAGCCAGAGCAGGGCCCCTGCCAAAAGGAGATGTCAGAGCCATGACCCACAGGTGCATTTCAGAAAACTGCATTGAGCTCAGCCATCAGAAGCTGTGGATGAAACCACTCTTTTGTGTATTATCCATTGTCAGAGTCATGGAATCACAGAATCATTGAACTATTTGGATTGGAAGGGACCTTAAAGATCATCCAGTTCCAACCCCTCTGCCATTGGCAGGGATTCCTCCCACTAGATCAGGTTGCCAAGGGCCCCATCGAACCCAGATTTGAGGACACAAAGTAGCCCAGTACTAACTTCCAGTAGCAATCCTGAGGTACTCATAGCCCCCTGAGAAACTTCGGGGGAAACAAAAGGATTTTCCAAGTTGCCCCCAGCCTCTCTTCTCCTTGCTGAACCAGTCTCTTCAGCAGAGCACTTTAGGAGAGCTCAGCATTAAATTGTCATTTTGTCAATAAAATGTCATTTCATCAATACTACGTCCAGGTGGCCAAATGTTTCTGCGTAATTAATTCAACTGATGCATTAAGGAGTGTTATACACAATCTTAATCAAAGACATGAACATAAGAACCATACAGATAAACCCAGCTATAAAAACTACAAACCTGCTTGAACACTGAGCTTTGTTTTCCAAGATGATCCTTCAACCCAGGGAGATGTGGATTCTACTATTGACAATACCATTAAGAAAATAGCATGATAGTCCATGGAAATATATTATTTAATTCCTCAACTGTTTTCTCATCAGAAGGGCATTACTGGGATCTGAACTTAAATTGTACCATCTGATACCCAGGGATCACTGAGACCAGAGCCTTAAAGGAAGCAGCATTCATGGTTCTTGGGAAATCCTGTAATTTTGACATTTGTTCTGAATAAAAATAAACTGCAAATGTTCTACAGCTTTCTGAGAAAACAGACCTTTGAGAATATTCTGTCAAGCCGAGTAAAACCATTTTCTTGCAGCGTGGATTGAAAGGGTTTGCCACGCTAAATTTTTGTGAAGTTGATTCTGCAGTGCAAACAAGGTTATTTAATGCCAGGACGGTCAGGAATTCATTCCTCTGTGAGCAGTTACTGAGGCCAGCAGTGGCTGATTGCGCAGAGCACTGACCACTGCTGACCATCACTGACCATCACTGATCACCACAGACCGCTGCTGACCTCTCCCTCTCACTGACATCCTCTTTGCCTGGTGCTCTGCAGGCACTGCCTCTTCGCTGCCCGCTACCCCTCCCTGTCCCTCCGCACCTCCCACCACCCTCTGTCTTCTCTCAGCTTCAGCATCTCTGTCTCTGGGGTCCCCCCAGCTGCCCCCAGCACACCCAGCTCTGAATGTCCCTGCCAGCCCCGCAGGTGCGGTACCCACAGCGCTCGGGAGCATCCCTCACCCGGCTCCTGCTGTCCCCGGCTCCTTCCCTGGCTGACACCTCCTTCCCCTCGCACCGGCTGTGCAGCCCGTGAGAGGCACAAAAACCCGCGACAGGGAGGGAAATCCTGCTCAGACCCTGACCAGGGGCGAAGGCAGCCGCTGGGAAATGCAGCTAAGCAGGATGTGCGGCTCACGGAGGAGCCGCTTTGGAAAGTTTTATGAGTTGGCCGAAGGCTGGGTTTGTGGGATCAGTGACAGGAGGTGTGCCCTGTGCCAGGAGGGCCTGATCCCATCCAGCTGGGGGCTGTAAATCAGGGCTCAGTGGTGTGCAAACACCCTCGCTGGGAAGACTTTAGGCCGGCCGAAACAACCAGATTATTTCTTAACCTGGGTCTCAGAAATGCCTGAGACATTTTTTGTTTAAAGAAAAACAAAAAATTAAAAATGCAGGCAGGTATTTCAGATATTCAGGGATTTCAGCCCACATTGATCAAATGTGTAAAAACAAAAGCAATGGAAAACATATCTTAGAAGGGGTATTTTAGGCATATGTATTTACAGACAAAGGCAGCAGCTCTGCTAATGGTAATGATAATCCAGGCAGGGAAAATACAGCATTGCTCTCACTCCTCAGAGAGACACAAGTATGAGGCTCAATGAGCAATGCAGCAGCACCTACAGGAGCTCTGCTGGATTTCATATTGACAATGTATTTGAATATTTTCAGAAAATTTTCAGTAATTTTATTTGCATGAGTCATTCTACCACAAAAATAGCTCCACTGTAATCAGCTGCATGAGCAAAGCAGTTTAATTCTGCTCTTAAAATTAAGCATTTTATTCTGAAGTTAACAACATGAACTTTAAACTATTTTCTAGCCTTCTATAAACAAGATCATGTTCTAGAAATTTTCATCAGGAGTGTTATTAATTCCATTACCTTCTTGTAATTATTTCCTATCCTTAGCATGAGAAAATTTATTCTAGGTTGTTATCCATCCCCAGAAAATTATAGGTGCCACAACAAGTTGCCAGGTTCTGCACAAATAAGCCACTTAAGCAAGGAAACCACTTAGATTTATCTATTTTATTTGTGTTTGATATTTTCGGTGTGTCTGCATTTTAAATGTATTTTAATGTAAAGGTTAATGGAGTTTTAATAAAGGGCAGATGGCTACTCTAATTGCAGAACACCCAGCATACTCTTTTAAAAACCTCTTTAGCTGGCTAGACAGATATTAATAATTCTGAATGCCATTAGAAAAAGCAGAGGTTTGAATGAAATGATTCTTCAAAGTTACATTTATTATTAAACCAAAACTGCAGTCATTGCATACATTTTGCAAAGAAAAATTGTATTATCAATGTATTTCCCATCAAGTAATCCTGTGAACTCTCTACTGTCTATTATCTATAACTAAATTGTTTATGTTAAAGCACCAAATGTTGAACTTCCTATTACATATTGTTTTTCATCCAGATGTCAGTTTTCAGCCTTTTTTATTTTTTTAACTCCCTAAACATTTTGCTAGCCACTCAGTCTCCTCCCCATTCCACTAATTTGATTGTTTTTTTGCAAGAGCATGATTCCTGGGTCACACACCATTATGTACGCTCATTGCAATCCCTGGTATGTGTCTTAAAAAAAAGAAGGGAAAAGGAAATAAAAAGCATGAGCTATTTTGTACTAGGCCCAGTGCCAAGCAGTGCCTCCTACCTCCAGAAAATACAGTGAAAGCAAACTGTGTCTATTAATATCTTCAGAGCAGCCAGTTCACTGGGGGTGGAAGGTGGCCAAATGCTGTGCAGAAATGAAGAAGCCACAGGTAAAAATACTGTGGGGTTTATCACCAAAATAATTTTAGCATTCAGAGTCAGGCATTTCAACGTGCTGATTAAAACCTCAGGAGCTCTGATGTGAATCCAAAGGCACAGCAGAATGACCATGTAACACCTAAGATAATTTAAACCGGACAGCAATTTTCTGCTTTGGAAATAATTCCTCTAACCTCTTCCTGCCCCCACTGCAGACCCCTCAGCACAAGCCCATGTACACCATAACCAACCTCATCACCCTCTGAAATTAGCAGTTACATTAACAAGGTTTTGAAATATTGGCTGGAGTGCGGTTTGGGGCTCTACAATGGAAGAGAAGTAAGTTTTATATCATTTTATGAACGGACATTAATCAATGCTAAATCACAATGAGAGTCTTATGGAATCACATATTACAATCTCCTAAATCGCGGGAGGAACTTGCTGTGATTGATGTTACAATGACATTTGATGCAATCAATAGTGAGAGCAGCTCACGTTTAGGTTTTACCACATTAGGTGCTTTTTTGAGCCCACCATGAATGGGAGGGACCTTTGGAGCCCTGGCCAGGAAACAATAGTATTTGTCACATTATTAATCTGCCCTTATGATTCATCTTTTATCCTTCCTGGCATTTATGTTGTTCCTCTGACATGCACACTGGAGGCCCAAACAGTCCCAGAGCTGAACAGCCTGAAGGTGAAGAGAGGCTTCGTGTGTGTCCTGGAAAGGTGGTAGGTATCCCACTCTCCATCCACATGCACCTCTTATTTCTCCAAATAATTCCTCTGAAATAATTACAAGAAGCTTTGCCTGGTTGGAGAGAGGGTCCCATGGAGGCAGGGCTGCAGACGGAGGCTGGAACCACCTGAATATGGAAGCTCAAGGCAGCCTCTGAGATCTATAGACCCTGGCACATTCCTGTTTGGAGAGACCAGGGACACAAGGTGAGCTGGGGACAGTGAAGTGCAGCTCTGCCTGCTCCAGGAGTGACTCTGTGCCCAGGTTTTCATTGCCCAAGCTATCAGGGAGAGGTCTGGCATCACCCCAGATGTGGGTGGGGGGCAGCTTCTCTGTGATGGGTGTTTAATCACAAATCTGGAAGGACCACCCAGAAAGCCCCAGGATGTCCCACCCAGAAAGCCCCAGGATGTCCCACCCAGAAAGCCCCAGGACGAGGTGTCTGAGACACTCAGGCCCCACTGTGGCCCCCAAGCCCTCAGGTGCTGGAGGGTAGGATGGGATGGGCTGGACCAGGGAGGAGGCATCAGCTGAGGGATGTAGCACTCGGAGACCAGGGCTGTTCATGTCCATGTGCACTAAGGGGAAGCCCCACAGTGACAGGGGAGCAGGAAACAAAGCGTGTCCTCCACAGTCCCACAGTGTCACAGCCCAGCCATGCTCACCTGCCTGCTCAGTGTTTCTGGCAGCCGCCTCCCTGCACCCATCCTGCTCCTGGGGGGCTCTTTCATCAGCCTTATGTATATTCAGGTGCCCCCACGGGGTCCCCGCAG
>VXBT01006884.1:1168027-1193416 GCA_013400235.1 Oriolus oriolus
CATGAAGTGGAAGCGCAGCAAGAAGGCGAAGGAGCAGGCGGCGCAGGAGGCCGAGAAGCAGAAGGGGGGCGGCGGCGAGGACAAGGGGGATGAGGACCTGCTCCTGCCGGCCCCCGAGAAGAGCGGCGGGAGGAGGAGGGGGGAGTTGCCCGACAGCGAACCTGAGGACGAGGAAGAGGAGGAGGAGGAAGAGGAGGCGGCGGCGGCTGGCAGATGCTGCCCGTACCACTCCTCCGACTGCTCCGAGGCGGACGAGGAGGACACGCAGCCCCGGGGCCGGCACGGAGCCCCGGCGCAGCCCCAGTGAGCCCCTCCGCACGCCCCGCTCCCTCCAGCCGTCCCGCCGAGGGGGAGTCCCGCCGCTCCTGGCTGGCACCGGTCCCGCTCCCCCTTTGTTCTGATTTCTCCCAGCTTGGAGAGGGATGGAGAAGAGGATCCTCCGCATGCCGGGCGGGGAAGAGGATTTATCGTGAATACAGTGTTATTATTGACTGGAAAACAGACAAAACTTGAGCTCCCCCATCCCTGCCCTCTGGAAGCGCGTTCCTTTTGCTGAGTATTGGAAGTGTTTTGTTCTTACTATATATCGGGAAAACTGTTTATGTCATGAACGTTAAAATTGCTGGAAATCTCAATACTGTCTTTATTTTTGTATATCGTATTTATAAAAAAAAAAATTACCTCTACTTATGCATGCTAAATTATTCCCCAGGTCCTCCCACGCGTGCCATGGGGGGGGAAAATAAACGGCGTTTTTTACTGGAGCTGTATGAGGGCTGTGTGAGGGGAAGATGCTCGCCGCTCCCGGGCCAGGGCATCCCGGTGCTCTGGGAGGTGCCGAAGCGCTTGGGAGGGAGGGGGGAACCGCTTCCTAACCCGAATGTAGCCCAGTACCACCGCTGCCGTGTAATGTCTGATAGTGGCGTGGCGTCTTCCCGAGAGGAGCTCCCAGGCGCGTTTCGGGGAGGCAGCGGAGACCATGGCCGTGCGATGCTTTCGGGAGCTCGGGGACTGGCGGGGGCCATCCCCTCCCGAGGGGCTGGGGCCTAGGAACGGAGGGAGCAGCGCCGTTTTCCAGGGGCGGCTCGACTTCCAAAGAAGCGAGGGGCTCCCGTGCCCTCCCCGGCACCGAGGACGGGACTTCCCGCTCCCCACCCTGCCGGCGGTGGAGCGCGGGGTTTTCGATAACTGCGGGATTTATCTCGCCAATAAATTTGCAGATCAATTAATCCCTGTCACCGCAGCTCTTCCCCAAATCAATTATAGCGAATTTAAATATAATCACTGGCTCATCCCCACCAGCTCGGGGCCACGTCTGGCAATTTATCCCCGTGGATGAATTACGGGGCGGCCGCGCTCTGCTCCCGCATAGGGCCTCGCAGGGGGGCGGAGGGACCCGGCTCCCGCATCCCGGGTGCCACCGGCTCGTGGAGCACCGCTCCCCCTCCTAGCCCCGGAGGATGAGAATGAGGAGCTGTGAAACACAGAACTTTTCCATTCCCGTGCACTATTAAAAAAAAATAATTTCAATAAAGGTATTTTCTATAAACTCGCATTAACCTGTCCTATGAGGCCACAGGGTCACTCCTCTTAACGGCTTCTGTTGAAATCCGCCCCGTGACACACAGGCTGGCGGATGCATGAGATCGTGGGATGAGATTCACGAAGCAAAAGCGTTATCTCTCACGGAGAGCTTCAGGTGGGTCGGCTGGAGGTGATATCCAGGCATAACTCGGGTAATTTCCAGCTCACCGTCCCCGCACACCCAGTGCCCCAGGGCGACACACCAAAAATCACTATATATCATAAATCTGAGTCGATCTCATATGTCAAAAAACTTGATCGGGATAATCTCGATTTGGGTTTGACAGACACCTACCCTCTTGCACGGAAGCTATCCCGTCGGAGGCTCCGATTTAAATTTGTAAACGATTATCTTTTGGCTACAGGCTGTGGAGGCTTCAAGGCGATAGAAAAATAAAGGCGTGAGCATCTCTGTGGTTTTCCACACCGCTGGCTGAGGCTGCATCTTCGTGGGTGAACGGCCGTGCAGGAGCGCGCAAGACCCGCGCAGGGCCGCGGTGTCTCCTCCGCCCTAATCCCGGCGACACATCCGAGTTACTCACCGTCACCAGGATTTACCTCTTCAGACCTTCAAATGTTTAAACCGTATCAGTCTGGAGGACACATTATCTTAAAAACAATACCAATAAATGAAATAAAAGGTATGGTGTATATAACAACAACATCAACATTAATAATAATAATAATAACAATAACAACAATAACAATAATTTAAGAGATACCTGAAATCCCCCCCCCCCCCCAAAAAAAAAAAGATCCTCCCTCAGTCATTAATTTCCAATTAAATACCCACTAATTCAGATGGTAGACGAGCCCCATCGGGCCAGAAATGTCCTGTGTGCCCAAGAGGTGTGTGTCCAAACTCGTCCCAACCCCATGAAAACCAGCCTTGCGGGTACAGGCAGCTATTCACGGACTCGGTATCAAAGTCCTACCGCTGTATTGTGTCTGTCTCAATAAAATTAATCTCTTTAAAGCCCAGCGTCTCACAAGAATACTTTCAGTGTTCCAGACTACAAGGGCAAATATGTTTTTCAGATTCTGTTTTTATGGACGGATTAAAGTTTATTTTCCATAATAGGGCACCTAATAAAACTCATAAAGCTCTGTCAGTCTTACAGCTGGTGGCCTCATTTAACACTTTCACTTCGTAAATCATTTTACAACTTACCAGGTGTTTCCAAAACTGAAAGGAGAGGAGGGGGAAAGAGACCAAGAGGGGGGAAGAGAAATTAAAGTCACTTAAAATATAGATACGGTCCTTTGGCGCTGGGTGCGTTTGCATTGTCGCTTGGAAGGGCTTCAAAGAAGGTGTCGGTCCCAATGGGGGAGAAAAGCCTCTTAATCAGGATTTCCCACGCTCTTTTGAAGTGCGGAGGCTCGTCCCCACGTGCAGGGCAATCAAAGGCTCCGGGTGATTAGCGNCTGGGGGCGGAGGGGAGGCGCTCTCGGGCTGAGCCCGCACCAGGGTCCCGCCGCAGCAGCTCCGGGGTGTCCCCGCATCCAGCCTCATCCCCCTGAGCCCGGCACCCCTCACCCTGCCCCAGGGGCCCCATGCTCCCAGCCTACCTCCCCCCACACCAACCTTCCTGCGAGTGTGGGGCCTCCCTGCACTCGTGCCCCCAACCCCCAGCCCCGGGGTGCCCCGCTGGTGTTGGTGGGGTTGCGTTGCCTCAAGATCCAGCACAGGCAGGGCTTTAATCTAACCCTCTGTAATTTCATCATTCGGTCGGTTCCCTTCCCCAGACACAGTAGGTAACAAACCTCTTAAAATTTTCATTGCTGTATTCGAGAAGTGGTAAGTATGAACACGGACCTTTGGTAGACATTTTACTTTAAAAAGCAACATGGTTTAGGCATGGATGTCATTAACTGGCAATTTCACAAGCATTAAGTGCTGAAACAAAAGAACCAAAACAGGATCCATATGTTCGAGGTAAACCTGCTAAAAGTCTTTCAAATGGGAAACCATAAATATATAATCTCCCTCAAACTCTCCGTGAAACTGCTGGGAATGAAATACTCCACTAGCAGAATATTGATTATTTCTGAAGTCCAAACTGTTACACTCATCCAGAACTAAGAGGTTAATGTTCTTTTTCTCGGTAATTCCTCTAGCTCTCAGTAAGACCCCATCCCACGGTTCTTCCTCCTCCTCTCACACTCCTTCTCTTCGTGCCTGCGGGGCTGGACACGCGTGGGAGGGCTGCACGCCGTGTGCCTGCTGCTCCCGTGTGAGTGCCGGCAGCCGCCTCGCTCCCATGGATCCTTCCAGCTTGATTCCTGTCACAGCTCTGATTCCTCTGTCGGGGGGAGCTGCACTAAGGCTTCCCAGGTGACACCAGAGATGCCCCAGGACAGCGAATCTTAGCGTTCCTTTCCCAAATTTCCCCTTGTGTGCTGTGAGTGCCGGGATAACCACACCGTGCTTCAGCTGTGAAAGCAGGAACATTATTTGTTAATTCCTGAACCATGCCATTGTTCCTGTCATGTGCCGGGAGCTTCTCGGCAGGCTGTTTGAATCCCAGGAACAACACACAAGACAAATAGTGGAAGGGATGAAGCTCCCGAGCTCCTTAGTCTCCCTTGGGTGTTGTGTAGTGACCAAATTACAATCTTTCTGCCCCCAAGAAATGGTTCATGTCTGGTCTGGCCAGAGTTAAATACCAATTGCACATTACTCTGAGAATTACTCAGCAACTGTGACACAGATTTTTTATTTTTCACCAATACTTGTGCAACCAGAATCACAGCCACAGTGAAGTGAGGTTGTCCCACACTAAGAAGAGGTGGTTTTGTCTTTTCTGTGACTTCTTACTTCATTTTTCTTGCCTTGAGGGTTGTGTAATATCTCTTCCAAACAGCTCTCTACAAGGGCAGTGATAGCAGATATTTACTGTCTTCTCCCTATTCTGAGGACAGAGGAACTTTAATTTAAGTAAGTCCTAGGTGGAAATGGAAGTGCCTGCATGGAAATGGGATCACCTGCAACATGTAGGAGGTCAGAGTGTTTTTTCTCTGATCACAAGCAACTATAAAAATTTGGATTTCAGCTTCCTTTTGGAAAAAAACCCACATTTTGCTGGGTTAGTCTAATTGGGACTGGTCTCTAAAATGAGTAGAGGAGAAGAACAACATTTTCCTCTAGTAAAAACTCAGCAGAGGCAGTGGCTTGCAATGAATTTTGTAGCTGCAAGGCTTAGCTCCATTTTACTGCCTGCAGGACATCTGCAAGAAGATCACAATTTCTTCTAATTAATCCAATATTTCAAATTATTATTCATAGGACTTCTGTTAATGTTCTTGGCCAATGGTACCTTTTGGCAAGTGGGACTCATGTCTGAAGAGGGAACACAGATAGACAATGCAGAAGTTCCTGACTCGGCTGCCTCCTCTCTTCCCGCACAGAGGAGATGGGGACGGAGAATTCTGGTCCCCATCCAGCCCTGCTTGGCTCTGGGTGCCATTTCCATAAATAATAATAATAATAAAAAAGAGCAGCTGGCATGGATTTTGATGTAAGGCTGGGGCAGGGGACTGATCTCAATTTAGAACAACACCTCAAGGGATGGGGCAGATTGTCCATTGCTTGGTATCCCTGGATGGCCTTTCTGGAAAGGATGTGGGAGCCAAGCAGAAGCTGCCCAGCCGCCTCCGGTGCTGATTTCTGCAGTGTAATAGTGGCTGGCAGTGTGCTGGGGCCTGCATAGACCATCTAATGATTCTTTCTGGACTTCAACATGATGAATCTATAAAGCATGTATTGCTGTAGCAGCTAGGTGCAATTTTAGAAATGTTAATGAGTAATTACATAAAGGTTGTCCACAGCCATCGATGTTAATCACTGTTCTTTTGCCAGGGATAATTAAGATGACACTTCAGCAGCATCAGCCAGTGGCTCTCGCTGTCTGTGCTGTCTCTTTCTCCCCTCCCAGCTCCTGCTGCAGCTCTCACCCTCCTTCAGAGATCTCTTCACTCCCTTCATTCCTCCCATGCCCTTGGCCCCTCAGCTTTTCTGAAGGGCCTGGTTCACCACAGCCTGAGGATTTTTAAGCTGTTTAATAGCATTTCACATGGTACTGTGAGGGTGAGCTGGGGGTGCTGGGAGAAGCAGATTTGGGTGATGTGAGGCAGTGATCTGCTGCCTCTACACTCCTGCTCCGAGCATCAGGGCACTCAGCTCTGTTCTGCAGATAACTTGCTTGGACAACGTGTGCAAGCCACTTCACCTTTCTTCAGCCTCCACCTCATGAGGTGGCTGGTCTTAACACCTTGTTTTGCCTTATTTTGTGTCTTGGAAACCTCTGATGAGTTAATCAATGGCTGTGGAGGAGATGGAATAACATCTGTCTAAGCGCGTGGTTTGTTGTAATAAAACTTATAAATTTTACCCACATTTTCACTCTTCAGCCTGTGATCAGACTCCACTCTGTGTAACACAGGTTTCAGGTGATAAGGAGCCTGTGATGGAGGTTTTAGCAGAGGAGAGATGCCCTATCTGTGCCTCTGAAATGAGCCACTCTTGCAATAACCCAAAACCTCATGAGTTCCTCTGGCTTTGGGGACGGGAGGAAGAAATCTGTTTCATCAGCTACGGATGGCAAGATACCTGAACCTCCCACTCCTTTATTCCTCCAAATCTTCATCCCTAGGACTGATAATTACATCTACAAGTTACATTTGAGGGTTGATTTTGGTAGCAGATGAAAATGGGATGATGTTGAAAAGTCTTAAATGTGCTCTTCTGCAAAACCTGTTACTCCTGTGCCTCTGACAGCTCCACGTCAGCCTTGGGTAGCCCAGGCTCCTCCCTGGAGGAGGCCATTCCAGGGAAAGTGTTACTCAGCTTCTGTGAGGGTGTCAAAAACCTGGCCGGGAATAAAGGTTTGCTTCTCCAGTTCTTAGCAGTCTGAAGGCTCCTTAAACTCACAAACCCATTATTGAGGCTTCCCAAAAACAGGGCAGCCCAGAAGCACAGATGGGTCTAGGGTCTCTCCAGATCTGATTCTCACACGGATTTCAGCCCAGAAATAACAGATTTGAACTGATTCAAAACCCACAGCAGCTTTCAAGCTGATCTATTGCCTTCTGCTCAAGCTCTGAAGTGCTGGTGAAGAGCTCCCTAGAGCCTCCCTTCACAGCTTTTATCATCACAGGAACAGTTTAGGACTCTCAGGTGCTGTCCCTGCCTTTCTGCACTGCTTCCTTATCCCTGCCACACAGCACCTGCATTATCCCTGGCATAACAAATATCCCCAAGGCACCAACACACAGTTTCAAACCATTTAGGTGAGGAAATTCGGAAAGTAAATACCATCTGGCCAACATTTTAAGGGTGATTTGAACTACGGAGTGAGGAAAAATAAATCCTATCCAGAATCTAAGGCTTTGGCTGAGGAGGAAAGATGATTTTGTGAAGATGCAAGCCTAGAAAATGCAATCAAGGTGACTTGTTTTTCCCCAAGGTGACACCAAGCATATCTTGGGTTATTGTCTCTATACTAGAAAAACAAATTGTTCTGTCCCCTGGCTGTAACCAGCGGCTGCTCCCCAGTGGCTTCAGTGCCTCCAACAATATTCCCTGCTATTCCACACCAGAGGCGTGTGGGCCTGTGCACCCACAAGAGATTTGAGGGTACTCTTACCATCTGAACCGTAAAACGTCCATAAGGGAGTTTCTAATGAAAAATGCGTAATGCTTGGAAATCTTTCACTTATGAAAAATGAAACAATGATTTCACTGCAACTGACAAGAGACTATTAAGGAGCCATTCAAAAATGGTCCCTGTTTTAATTTTGCTCCGTACCTCTCATTACTGAGTCATTTTTAATTCACTTTGGACTGAATTCCACTCAATTCACACAGGGTGAGCTGTTTTTGGTGTGTGAACACTTTTGTCCTAGGACACAAGTTTTAAGGAATTTTTGGTGCCAGCTGGCTCTTCCTAAACTTACCCTTGATAGATGCCCATTCATTTCCTAAAGTGTTATTAGGGAAACCACGTGGTATCCGATTTGGGATTGTGCATGCATCTGAATTAGGGGTAGGCTGTTGTAATTAGCTTTAAAGCAAGGCTGCAGGTCACACCAGAATATGGGGACAGCACAGCTGTTTCATAGGGGCAGCTGTGCTGTCCATGGCTGCAAGCCTCATGCTAAACTAAGCTTTACTGGAGAGAGAAGGGAAGATCCTCCAGGAGATGAAATCACAAAAAGTGTCATATGGTAAAAGAGTCATATCTCTACCTACAATCCCTGAAATCAGTCCAACCCAAAAAGTCTTGGGGAAAACGTACACTCAGCCTTTTAAAAGCGACCCTACAGATCAAATTGTCTCCTGAAAACAAAACTGCTTTGTCAACTGCAGGAAAAAATCACATCTTGACTCACACACACGGGATGTAGCTGGGCACTAAGCTGCAATTACGATCAATGCAGCAAAAATTGCAGTATTGGAGTTGCCACTCACATATTTATTAAGCTGAAATCACTGCTGTGCACGGGCTGCTCCTGGGCTGTAACTTTTCATGTGCAAAGTTCACCCACAGAACAATGGGAACCAAGCGATCCCAGATGTGCTCTGAGCACAGTATTGGGTTGCACACCTTCGCTAGCACCAGGCAGGGCAGCCCTGCTGCGTCTGCGCCTTCGGAGCACGACTGACATCAGCCCCTCATCCCCAGCGTGCAGGACAATGGAAAAATGTCAAGTTAAAAAAGCCCTGCAGATACTTGGCTCGTTCAGGTGTGGTGTTAAAACCCTGCCAAAAGGACTTGTGTGTGATTTATCAGCGTAACACTCCGGCCAAAGCTAAAAACCAGACTTCACTGCCCTGTTAATTTTGATACAGAAAACAGAGAAAGTTTAAAACATTGCTGTCCAGCTTGAAAGAAAACAAAAATCGAAGCTGCCGTAATAGCAAGGAGTGGATCGTTATGCTTAAAGGGGGAATTCAAATTTTCTGCTACACAGCCAAAAAAATCAAACATCCGGCTTTTTGTTAAATGCATCTAAAGCAAATCACACCGTGTTTTCCACTGGCCTGGCGGGAGGAAGGATTAGTGCTGCAACTGTAGCTGCTCGGCTTTCCAGCACATTGTATTTCTACCAATCCAAAGTCCTTTTCCTCTCATTAAGTAGCAACTCTCCCAAACCTGCTTTATGGGAGAATTTGGGACATTTTAAGTGTCATCTCTGTTACTGGAATGATCAGGGACCCTGATTTCTCACAGGGGTTTGACACGGGCTGCCAGACTAATTCTCAACAGGAAGAAATCTCACCGGGCTGTATTTTGTGTATGTTATTGAACACTTATTCCGTGGCAGACAAAGCAAAATGTGTCCCAGCCAGGTGTAAGTTCCCCAGCAGCCTCTGCTGGCAGGCAGTGCTTAGCGTGCAGTGCTGCAGGAAGGCGACTGCCAGCATTTGGTCTTGCTGCTCCGACAGAGACCTTAACAGCCCTGCTAGAAGGAGGAGAGACTCTGGCAGGGCCAGCTCTGCTGGGACAAGTTTTTTCTCCAGGGTTAAGAGTATGATACGTGCAAAAATTATACATTGTGTATGATATATGTTTAGACATGGATGCATACATGTAGAATACATATAAAATATATTATGCATATATATTTTAATCTAAAAACATACATAAATAAGTACAAAATCCTCTCTGCTTTCCTTTTCACATGTGCTTTATATCCTTGGAATGTAATGACCACAGAAGCAACAGCTTGCAGATGCAGATGTACATCAATAGCAGACGCTGCCAGGCCTTCCACCTCTGTTGAGCTGTGGCAGTCTGGCCAGTAGGATCATGGAAAAAATTGTTAAATATGGCAAGATCCAAGACTCAGGAATTCACATCTATCTTGGAATTGTCAAATTTTTGTCGGACAGTTATTCCCTCACTGAATCACAGTGAGAGGATGGGACTTGTGCAGACTCACCCACAAAACCCATCCTCGACATGACTACAGCACTGTGGGCTGGCACTGTATTTCTGCTGCCTTCCTTGAAAAGTGGGGTTTTTTGTTGTTTTTTAAAATTCTGCTTATACATAAATCTGCTGAATGTAAAAGCCCCCAGGCAGCTAAAATCGGTTTTCTTCAGAAATGAAACAATGCCTCTGATAACATTAATTTTGAACAAAACACAGGAGTTCTTCATGAGAAATAATAATTAATGCAAGTCTCAGTGTGAAAAACAACAAAGCAACTGTAATTTTTGATTATAAGGTTAAAACCATCCCCTCTAACTGCACAGCAACACCTGCATCGCGCCACCTCAGGCAGCTGCAGCAAGTGAATACTCACACCCATCAAACACTTGGCAATCCTGCCACGGCAGCAAAGCTGGTCAGCTCCCATCCCCAAGCTAAGCACTCACACCAGGCAGGGACAGGCAGCCTGGCACCTTTGGGTTAAGGAAGATGATTCGAAATTTATCTCCAGCAGCAAAGGTGCCCCAGCCTCCCTGCTAGAGCAATGTGTTTCCATTTATGTGTTATTAAACCACCAACATGTTGACACACTGGGTCTACCTAAACTCCTGCAAAAAAAGTAATTAATTAAGTGGCTGCTGCAGTGCAGGGGGAGCGATTTTTACTCACTGAGTTCCACTTGTTCCACAGCAGCCACTTTCTAGGGGCTTGCACAGATCTTCTCCTGAGTCCATACTCCAAACCTTAAATACAAGATTTGGCATGGTTGGTTGTAAGGGAGATGTTTACACACACCCCCTGCAGTTGTGACTTTTGTAACCAAAATAGCATTAATTCTGCTGCTGCTTACACTTCTCTTAATTGGTATGAATTTTAGAAAATATTGTAATTAATTTTTTCCAGTTTTGTCACTTAAAAACTGCCAACGGTAAGAAAAAAGCACCTTGCCTTTTTAATCTTTTCTGTTGTTACCTTGTTAGTGTAACCTAGGATTTCGAAAGTGGGTCTCTGCTCCCAGGACACTTCCTTCCTTAAAACTTGCCCTATCCTCTCAGAGGAAAGGTGAGAAAAAACCAGCTCCCTGGCTGCTGGGGGCAGCACTTCTCCACCTGAAAACAGTACACCTGAGCAAGCAGAATATACTACATTCAACTACTTGATTAAAAAATAAACTTACCCAACAAGGGCAGATCAATTGGTATCAAAGGCAGTTGGGAGGCACCACAAACAAATGGCCTATTGGACACCAGAGGCAAGTCTGGCTACAGAAATAAGGCTGACAAGTCCAACACAGGTAGATCACAGATGCATACTGCAGACGAGAAAGTACTTCCCCGCTCTACCAAATTTAAGGTCATTCCCTTCCTACCAGGCCAGCCAGAGTAAAGCTAACACAAACACCAAAGCATTTAGAAAAATGGCAGTTTAATGTGTAGTGGTAAGGTGACGAAAGAAACAAACCATTAACAGAGTGTTACAGGAAGAAATGTGCCTATTTATTTTTTAAGCATCCAAATTAAAAATGTGAGCAAACTCTTAAGGGAGGTATTCTCTCCTTAAAAGACTCATGTTGATGATATTGTTTATGTCTAGAAAAATCTGATTGACACCAGTGATTCGGCAACTCCAATTCTACAGCTGTGAAAAACAGGCGAAAAAAGCCATAAAACTATGCTGTGATCTCTAAACCCAATATAATTGGGCAAAGATAGATCTTCAAGCTGCTTTGCTACAGCTTTGAATCCAACTGAAGATCTTTTCCTGACCCACAGTCAGGGAAACAATTCACAGAATTAGCGAATAACTTCCAACACTTTTAAGAAAAAAGTTGATTTCTTCCGAAACCGACTCACCAGTGCTTGTGCCATCTAGTGGCCCCTTTCTTCAGGTGAGTACCATGATTCCTTATTAAAAGCCTTTAGTTAAGGCTGCTTCTTTTATTATTTTAAATGAAAGGCTACAATACGCAATGCAAAACACTGCTGACGGAATATCATAGAAGAGAAATTCACCCTCTTCTCCAGATACCAACCACCAACATGAAGCGCTTGTACTAAAAAGGGACATGACAAAACTACACTTTCCCTGTCTTCAAAAAGGCCTTGTATCCCCTTCATTTAAACTTCTAACTAGCATGTAGAGCAAAGTAACTGTTTATATCAAAAAATGGTTCCTTTAGAGTAACACAGCTCTCCTCATTCTCAATTATTTAGGTCTGAAAGACCCCAGCTCGGTTTTTCTGTGTATTTTATTAGAAAAAACAGAACTATAGTTTCAATTTGGGTTCCTTTGCCTCCAAAGCCTTGGTTGCTAGTTCCACTCTCTCTTTTAACAAGCTAGCTTCTTCAGCACTCTTTTGGGCTTGTGCATGTTTCAGTAAGAAGTGGGTAAGGAAGAGTTTCAAGCCTTCCCGCAGCATTCCCAGTTTGGGGTTGTCAGACACCCTGTAAAGATACAGATCAAAAATATTATTTAGTCTTCTCCCGTTTCATAAGTTTCTTAATTTTATAATCTTCTTCATGAGAGCTGTAGAAAAAAATCCAACCTATAAAAGAAGTTTTATTGAAGAAGCTTTCAAATTACCAAGTCTACCTTGGTTTGGCAAACAGCCCAAACACTCGACATACAACTGGCCCTCAACAATAGAATGGAATACTGCAGCCTCAGACTTGCTTTATGTAAACAATTACATTACAGAAAAAAATCAAAGCAAACACCGTGTTCAAGCTTCCTTGTGTTGCTGCATGACAGCTGAAACATAACCACCTAAGTTTTTCTAACTTTCTGCGACATTGCAAGTCTTATCCACTCAAGTCCTAAGCATCTCTAAGGATGAAGATTTCCCAGTCTCTCCAGGCAACCCTGTTCCATATCAAAAATAAGATTTTTCAGAGAATGTTTGTGGCTATGTTAGCAGGGATCCAGAGATGCACCAACACGGGAGTTTAGCGAGAGAGTGAATTATTTGTTAATTTACAATACCATTTATATATCCTAGTTCCATAAACCCATTGGACAGTGTCCACACTTGTCCTGGGGTGATTGGCTAAAGCCCTAGACACCCACTTCAGACTATTTGTCTAACATACAAAAACCAGAAATTAACAAAAACACCAGATGTGAAAGTTATTCACAAAACCTATCTTACTGTTTACATAACTTGCGTGGTAAAGTAAAAATTCTCACAGAATTAAGGCAAGAAGCTGAGAAATTCCCCTGCTAGCAGCATTCCAGTATCCACAAATACTGATTAAAAAAACCATTAAAAATACCCCAAACCTTTGCCTCATTACTATCACTCTATTTTTCCTTCTTAAGATACCTCCTAGCAATGACTGCTGGCAGAGCAAATCCCACTGCACACAGGCTATACAGCAATAAGGGAAACAGGCAATCACAGAGCTCTCATGAAACTTCTATGACCAAAATGATAGACAAAATAAGGCTTCCAGATATTCAGTGTAACACTTCTTACAGTTGCATCTCTGTCAGAGCCTGCACCAACACACAAATGACACACTTCCCCCACTCAGCCAGGAGAGCTCACATTTTATGGGATGGAGGGCTAATATGTGGAAAAGGCACAGTGTAATTCCAAACAAAACAGGCAAACTTCTTATGTTAATTACTACTCAACAAGGGTTCTGTGGAGATGTCAGTGATCACTTACCTGATAAAAATGTCAATAAGTTCTTCCTCATCTGCTTTGGTTAACAGTGTGCTTAATACCTGCCGCAAGAAACGGACTTTGGGTTTGTCCAGTTCACTGAATTCAATTACCTGGCAGACAGAGAATTAGATTAATCCACGTATTTCAAACAGCTGGTCTTCTCTCCTAAATGAAGAGCTTTTAGCACACCAACTGCCTCTGCATCTACTGAGCCTTGAGTTTAGCACAGAATAATTACCTGAGAATGCTGCCTCCAAAAGCCAATCAATAAGGAAAGCAAAAAACCTCCTAAGGAATAGAAATCTACTGGTACCAGAATACCAGATGTCATTTTTCAATTAGATAAATACTTTGTAAGTACCTGGGACAATCCATTTAATTGCCTGTTTAATACATTTCAGTTTCTTCTAATGGAATTCTACGGACTCCCCACTCTGAAATCCAAGAAATCTACTCAGCACTTTCTTGTCTAATAAAAACAACATCAGCTAAAAACCATAGAACTAAATCCACTGGCAAAGCCTGTTAATGAAGGGGCCTCAGTTCCAACACTGGATACACTAAAGGAAATAATCTTACAACTGCTCTATATAAAGAAATGTAGACTTTCTCTATGCCTGGGTCACCACACATTCCCCTTTCCCCAAATGATAGCATTAACATCATCAATTGGAACAACTTCATAATTTTAAAACAAGTTTGTCTTAGCATAACCAGCTAAAGTACCACACAGGTAACAGAGAAAATACACCTTCCACAGGACTAGCAAATGCAGGGAAAACACAGAAGGATTTGAAAAGAAAACACACCAACCTTGAGAACTGAAAGCGGCAGTGATTTTGTCCTTATTAAGTGAGCCAGCAGTGAAACCAAGTTGGAGATGGCAGCAGCTGACAGGTTTTCTAAGCCTCTGATTTTGTCCCAAATACTAAACTGAAATGTCACCTAGGGGTCAAAGGTAAAAAAATAACCCTACAAATCAAGTGGCTGTTTAAATGAGTAACAACACAACAAACCTTTTGACCTTCTATTCTTTATAAGCCCCCTGTTAATTAACAGAAATGCTTGATCAGACTGTTCCAATTATTTTAAAATGCATAAAACAGAAGAAAGAAAACCTTCAGCAGTAGTTATTTTATTTCCTATTCAGATCTGACCATGAGTATGCCTTACTGAATGCTTAGCTGTACCAGCAGAATTTTTCCTGGGATCAAGATCCTAACAGGCCTGCATTCATTCTCACATATTCAGTAATGTCTTCCTAACCACAATTATGACACTAAACCAATGAAGCAACAGAATTGTTTTTACCTGAAATCGCCTTTCATATCCACAAAACTTGTTAGCCAAAAATGCATAGAAGGGGTTGAATGTCTTCTCCTGTAAGCAGCAGTAAAGGATTACGTGAACTATTTCTCTCTCCTGCTGATCTTTCAGTCCAAGCCTAAAATGCAGCAAGAAAATGAGAATCATTTTGTAAGGAAAAAATTACTGACACAGAGTAAGAGCTACAGTCAACATCTGAGAATAATACTTTAAAACCCCTCCAAACATCACATTAGATTTTACTTGTTACAAAGTTCCTATGAAGTTTAAAACTCTTAATGGACTGCAACCTTTAAGAGTGCTGGCTACCTGAGTATCCTGGTATGGCACTGTGGAAATGCTGAAGCATTATGCGTTTTAAAGGAGTAGATGCAAAAGCAAGACCTCAAGAAACAAAAGCGGAATGATAAAAGTATTATCAATGCCCAGGGAAGGAAAGGTATCCCACTCCATGTTTGTAGCTCTCCATGAACAGAAGAGAGGGCACAGAGGTACCAGCAGTAGCACTGTACCCACAGTTACCACTACCAGGGTTGAACAGTGAAACAAAGGCTAAATAGTGAAACAAGAACTGTAGGGTCCCACTGTGATTATCTCACGCTTGTTCGTACGGTCATGAGAGGAAAAGCAGCCTCTGGGTCAGTGTAAGCCTATTTGGAGAAACATGTCCTTCACTTCTGTAGTACTTAGGATGGATAAAAAAATATTCTAGTATGTTTCTTATTTGGAGATATGAATTTTTAAATTTCTGGTTCAAATCCATGCTAAGTGATACTTGAAATTCGTTTTTGTGCGATAGTAGCCTAAGAGGGTAGAGTCAGTGATTCCAAAACACCTTAAAAAAAATGCCTGAAGAAAACAATATCTACAAGCACCTATGTTGGCTGCCCCAGTATGAAGGCCAAAGACTGACCAGCCTAAAAGAGGGCTGAGACACTCTGGCAAGGAATAGTAACTAACTGACAGTGTACCTGGTCTGTGAATAATATGATTTAACTTCCTTAATGCTGCCAAATGCTTGGCAGCATTAAAACCAATTAAAATGAAAAATGCATCACATTAGAATCTGAAAAATATAAAACAAGATTCTTCTCATTGCTTCAAGCTCAAGTTTCACAGGGCATTAGTACAACTCAAGAGGACTTTCTAACCAAGTCTGACTCCACTGGAACTTGCCCTGCTGTCTGTAGGGTAGCTGGTCATTACTCGATGCCAATATCCCTCCTTCGTACACACCTCCAGACATCTGCATTGCATGTGACCACAGACACCCTACATTAACAGAGAAAACACTGCTGTTCAGCCCAAACCCCCCAGAATTTAAAGTCATACAGTAGGAAGATCTGGGGTGATTTCTAGGCTGATTGTTAATGAGCAGTGAAAATTTAGAAGTCTGCCCTTCCAAAAGGGGTCAGTACTGTAAGTGCTGTGTCTGTCAACCCACCTGCTCTCCCATCAGCCAAGTTCCATCTGATTTCAGAGCAACAAAAGCTTTTTTTACAAGTACACAGGTTTCCAGCCATCAGATTTGCATTTAATAGATGACTTGCAGTTACACTGCAATCACTAGTTTGGCACACTCTCCTTGTACTTGTTCATCATTGCTCCTATCCTGACTTGCTTATTTAGGAAATACTCATGTTGCCACAGTTGTAACCAAGTGAGAACACTTCGATATTCAATTTTGTTCTTACCTTCACTTCTTCACAGAACTAGAATTCCTAAACATCTAAAATTTAAGAGTCTGGACTATCTTTCACTGCTGAGCTTCACACCATAAACCTGTATAGATTTCATAAGCCTGATATTCTTTGATAAAGAATGTGCAACCACCTCACTGATTCAAGTATTCGTGAGTTACAGTATTCCCCATGGACTTGTGTATCTTGATCCTGCTGTAAATGGGATAACTGCCTCTGAAGTAGGTTGTTTATCACCAGCAGAAGCCTGCCTCCAAGTAGGTTAGTTATCATCAGCTGAAGCTCAAGACTATCATTGCCTTTAGATCAAAAATAGCAACTCTTAAATCCCGTTTTTAAAAGTCAGTTCAAATTACATTAGTAGATACAATCACTTTTGTAGATACTTGTTATCCTTAATTTTACATCTCACTCCAGAAGGATAGCTGAGCCTTTTATGAGTGTCTCAGTATTTTCTGAGATGGAAAGTTTCTCACATTCTTTATCTCTACAAAATAACTTCAAAAATTGTCTCTCCATCAAACTTAAGCAGTATTTATTCTCTCTCCTGAGTGAAAGTGTAGTTTGTGAAGGTGTGGCCTTTCAGCTGATGAAGAGGATCCAGTCTCATTTTCTCCTCTGTCACCAGTGATGTTCTCAGCCCTCTCTCTTCACTGACACCTCTGCAATCACTGAGCCACTTCAGGGAGCTGCTCTGGCTTCAAACTAATTACTTTCATTTGCAGTAACGAGGAAAGAGATTAGAAGAACTATAGCAGCCTGGATTTTAAATAGTTTAAATTATCCTTTAACCACATTTCAATTCTGCCACAGAACTAGCAGCACATGAATCAACGAGAGCAGCTAAAGTATTTATATGCTCTTCCTCATGAGACTGACATCAAACATATAAATACAAATTCCCATACACTCTGGAACACATGTTCACACTGAAGTTAATTCCTTCACTGACAATTCAGTGTACTTTCCATTACACTCTGCCAGATGTGGGCAGATTTAAGAATTCCTCTCTCTGAGTTTGCTGTATAAACATCAGCACCAACACACATCAGGCAGCCTGCAGAGAGATTTTCTGCCAAGCCTGTATGTATTCAGATTTGTGTACTAGCTTAAATAGCACAGATGAGAGTCAAGTCCAATTTGCAAATTGAGCCACCAGGTCTTGGCAAGAGCTGCAGCAGCAGCAGCTAATTTCTTTTAATTGAACAGGCCATATTAAGATATTGGAATGACTCCATCACAGCCTTAAATCCAAGCTGTGTTTTGCAGAAGTGGCATTTAATCAAATATTAGTTGACTTTATTACAAAGTCTGTTTTGATTTGGTAAGCAAATTAAATAATTGCATGCCATCCTGGCAAGACAATACCCTTGAGTTACAAGGCTGCGACAGAAAAGTTCAGACCTGATCTCTCCCCTCCCAGTTACTACAGACTTACAATTAATACTCTGACAAACACAAGGAATAGCTTAGTTTGAGCTTTTTCCTGATCACATCTTCTTCTGAAGAGCTGCTTGTCAAGGGGTAAGGGAACTGGTCTTAATGTGAAGCAAACCCAATGGTAATAAATTCTGCAGGAGGGAACTGGAGGTGCTAGAACACTACCAGGTCATGCAGCTACAGGCAGAGATGGCTTAACAAGGTGGCAAGTCAAAGAAGTGGCAGTAGTACAGGAATCACAGCAGTCCAGCAACAAAACCAAGACATGTCCTGCAGGGGCTTCTGCACTGCCTCTGTAAGGAAACAATCCTGCAGCAGCCTTCCATCCCTGCTGGGATACACAGCTCCAATGCAAAAGGACACAGGCTCCTTACATCAAATCACAGCTGCAGCCAGGAGTGACAGGAACAGGGGCTACTCCTTTCCTCTGACTGCCAGTCAGTTCTGCTTGTCCCCATTAATCCTTACACCAGGGTTCTGCTCCCTTCTCCTACCCTTTTACCCTATGTGGATCCCTAGCCATGCACTTCTTTTAATTTTATTATCAACTAAATGAACCTAAGCCCAGACCAGAAATGCTGTATTTAAACCCATTTAATGCTATTCTTAGTTCTGGGCTGTCTTTTGTGCTAGTCTGTACTTACTTCAGAAGTTTTTCAAAGGCATCCATGAAGTCTTCACTTGTCATCAAGACACAAAAAATACTTCTCCTGATATCAGTGTTCATTCTCAGCTTACGAGCAAGTTCCATTATTTTTGAACTCACCTGAAAATAAAGTTATATGCTATTTTATTTATGTTTGCCTTAAAAAAGCTATTTCTGTACAGCCTTAAATAACACCATCAATGAAGCTCTCCAGTAAACTATGAATCACCAATCCAAAGGTCCTGAGCTTTTGTCCAGAGGCACAGGCATCATTGGGAGCTTTTTCAACTATGGAAATACATTTTAATCTACTTTAATTGTGTCAATTAATTTTAAGACATGCTTCTCTATTGTAAGTAATTCACCATGACCATCTCATCACATTACTTTTGGAATCAGTTTGGATATATGCCACAGACACCACAACCTGTCAGAATTCCTACTAGCAAATCCATTAAGTCTTTTCTTTCACCTTAGCAATTCCACGGGGTAAGAAAAAGCAAGCTATACCATATTTGTAGTAACAGCTCTTTTGAAGAAGATGATTACAATGTTTTAAAAACTCCTAAGAGAAGAATTTACAGTCCAAAAGCTTAGTCTTACAAGTGCACGTGAAGGTTTTTTTGGTGGGCTCTGAAATGAATTTAATGACACGTATGAAAAATCTTCACAAGATCACAAACACTTAGACTTATAATTTGGATTTACCTTTCCTACATGTAGCTTTTGCTGAGCCTGGCTTTTTGTATCACTGATCATTGGTGCTCCACTCCAGGACGACCCTACGATCCACCAGCGACCAACCTGGTCAGCACTGAGGAGAGACTCCAGGGACACACGGAGCTGAGTGTCTTTTCCTGAACCACTGCTGTGAACCTTGAATAACAAAACAAAAATAAAAACCAACACAAAAGCTTTCATTTGTAACTTGTTTTCCTTTTCTTACAGAATACAACAAATACTTTAATTACTTAAAATTATTTTTAAACAAAAACTATAAACAGACAAGTTCGCATCTCCATGAAGGCCTTCCCATGTTTCCTCCCCAACCTTTGTTTCAATCAGTAGCCTGAAAAGAATTTACAAGTTTCTCACATGCTAATTTTTTAAATGCATAAAGTTGCATAAATCTACATGTAGAAGCCCTTGAGGTTTTTATTTGAAAAAAGAGATACTAATCTAGAAAGCAGACATCTTCCAATCACAAAGTTTGATTAGAATTCAGATGATGCTGACATTGCAGCATCTTACAATCTGGTCATGATTTTCCTTTTGAACACTCATGATTACATAAAATGACAACAAACTGCCTTATGTATTGTACAGTTCAAATAAAAATTTTAAACCCTTTGAACAAAATAAGAATTTTCAACAAAAGAGTCTAGAAGTGTATCAGGAGGACTGCAAAAATTTAAGAGAGGAAATCCTACAGAACTTGGTTACTTAGCTTGTTTTTGCCTGGCCTCTTACCCTGATATGAACATCCTGCACTGATAAATTACTTTCACCCTTTTTATATTGGGTTGTTCTAGACAAACTGCCCTCTCTGTCAAAAAAAAACCCCAAACCAAACCCCAAGAAAGCTGACATCCAACACAAATAATTACTCCTGGATTAAGAATAACAAGGCTACACCTGCCAAGAAAGTTCTCACCAGTGCTCTCTGCAATTTGCGGAGTCTTTCGACTGGTTCAGGATCATAACCAGGAATCTTACGCATGTCATTGTTCCTAAGTGCCAGCATAGTCTCCAGCATAAAACGAACCTATTGGGAGAAGAAACAGTTCTGTGGACTATGTGCTGTGGGTTTATTAAATGAAGTAGAAGAGTGTACTTTGAAATTACTATTCTGTGAGAATAAGCAGCTCAGCTGGCAATATACATAAAAATTTAAACACAACATGTTTACTTTAACCCCTATTATATTAATTTGTGTACAAGTTTACTTTAACCCCTATTATATTAATTTGTGTACAAGCTTCATCTGCTAAACACCATGCCTCAGTGACCATTTTTTGAAGTGTACAAAGTATCACGAAACAGAGAACTGTCCATTGCATAAGATACAAACCAGTCCTGTCTCACTCATCAGAAGCATTTTGGTGTCTGTGTCCTAAGAACTAATGCAGGAAGACAAACAAGAAGAACGCAAATAACTGAATATCACACTAATGATAATTTAGAACCTAAAAAGAATGTAGCAGAAAACGTTTCTGTAAATTATGTATCCAAGTACTTATTACAGTCTGTTGAGAACATAAAATCTTTAAAACAAACACATACCCTAGTCTGATCCTGGAATTTCTTCTCTGCTGTGCTTGCTTTCCTCTGGGCTTCAGTGATCAGTTCCTTCAAAGCCAATGCATCATCTTTTCTTAAGGAAAAGCCCACATTTTTCAAAAGGAACAAAATCAGCTCAATCTCTTTTTCAGTGAAAGTGCTAACAAGCTTTTTCAGAATATCAAAGATCAGCAAGCAATGAACCACATGGAAGTTGTACAGATGAGCAATCAAGGCAAGCAGATTTTCACATTCTTTCCCTTCAGCATCACTTTTACAGAGTTCATCAAATTTCTTCACCACGGCTTCCAAAAAGTGAGCACCAACCTGGCAACAATTCCATTAAGGGGAAAAAAAAGAAAAAAGATTCCAGCCGTTAACTGTAAGTAGATTTTACAGACATCTGTAAAACATTCATTTTTGGGTCACTGCCACTATTAATTTTAAAGAAATATTGTTGCTTCCCTTAACCAATATGGATGTTCTACATTTACATACACAAATATTTAAGAGGTGTGATGTTTCTGTAGAAGTCTATGTCATTTACACCTCATATATGACATCCAGTTGCCTTTTAAAGGCTATGCAAGAAAAACAAGTATTATGAACCTATGGTACACATACATCAGCATTTGTTTGCATAATTTTCATGGACACATATTAGCATCTTTCCAGCAGTCAGGCCAGCATGCTGTTACTGATAGTCATTCATCTGAGAAAAGCTGCATGTCAAAAACCAAAGGCATTGCTGAGTTTGGCATTTCAGAACAAAACCCTTAATAGAAGGATAAAAAATAATATTGTGAAAAAATATCCAAAATACCAAGTTTTCACAGTTGCTGAGCATGAGCTTAAGCTGCTTTTGAAATGGGGATCATTCTTAGACGTTTGTCAGTGGTACAGCCGGGAAAAGAAATTGCGGAATATATTTATTTCTGAAGAGAGAACTGATGCTAAAGGCTGGGATTAGAAAGCCTACCAAAACACAGGGAGCTAATGAATACACTGCTGCTAAATAAGACACTCACCTATTATTACTGTGCTAAATTACGCTGTTCTTAAGAAAATCAGAAGTCCCAGCTTGCTTTACAAGCCTTGACCAGCTTAAGTGTTAAGTGGTTAAGTGTTAAGTATCCAGTGGCTGCACAAATTTATAAACACAGGCCAGCTTCTGCATTGCTCAACCTAATCTTCAGTGCAGCTGTTCTATCACACTTTCATGTAACGCACATTGTACATTTACTTTACAGAAACATTATATTTGCAGTCGGAACTGCCTTTCAAGCAGCAAAGAGGGACAAAAAAAAAGTTTAATTCCAAGGCTACACCAAGAAAGCTGCTGTATTGCATCCATCTAATATTTACTATGGTTTCAGAGCCAGCATTCAGGCCACTGTATGTCAAACTGAAAAACTTGCATTAATACATCTTTTGCATTGAGATGTGGGGGGAAGAAAAAAGAGTAACCTAATAGGAACATACTGCTGAAACAACTATTTCCTGACAGACATTTCACTGAAATTAGCTAAAATCTTCCCTTTGACATCAGTAGCTTCAGCATCAGTTTAAGTGAGAGAGATTTTATCTCGCTCATCAGGCTTAAAATCACAAAACAAAATCCCCTCAAAAAATTGCCATGCTTTTTGAAGTTTTTATTGTTCCATGTTAGTACTACTTAATTCCACTGATGACTTGCATGATTTGCTTAGAAAATAAGTTTATCCACCACTGTAAAAGGATTTCTATAATTGTAACACTCTTCTTGTATGTAATGTATGTAATGTATGTAATTGTAACACTCTTCTACATGTAATTCAAACACAATACCCTCATGTATCCATGAGAACAGAAATGGATTAGTGCAACTAAAGGGGAGAGAAGCTGAAGGTTAAAAATTTTTGATTACTGGGTGCAGAAAGATTTTGATGAAAAAATGATGTTTTTATAACTGACCAGTGGTAAATCATGGAGGAAATAAAATCAGATAAAGCAACAGATTTAGACCTTTTCACTTGTGGAAGCCTTGAAAATAAGCTGCAAAACACTGATGAAACTCAACTAAAGATGCTTGTTAGAGACACATAGTTAAAAATTACAAGGCAATTCAAACAAAACCTCAAGGAAAACACTCTACAATATGTATTATTATATAAAATTTGTCCCAAGCAGAAGAATTACCTCAATTCCTACATTATGATGAAGGATGCTAACCAGAAGAACGTGCTCCATCATCAGTCTCGAAGGCATGGCGACTGCAGTAACACAGGCATTCATGAGAATGTCTGTCAGAGTGTCATTCATGTCCTTTCTGCTGTTGGCCATGTAGAGCTCTTCCATCTGCCCACTGATGGAGGACAAATTTGGTTCACTCAGCCTACAGAGAAATAAATTCCAATGTTCACTCTTTCTTCTCCTTACACGGTTCCACAGTTTTGAGTTCACCCAATAAACAACTATTCTGTTTAGAGAAACTCGTTTGACTTAAGAAGAAAAGATTAAAGATTGATAAGATGACTGGAAGGGATCTTTCGTATTTTTCTGTGTTTACTAAACAAAAAAAGTATAGTACATTTAATTCAAGTGCAGTTTTTTACAAAAAAAACCCACTACATGTAAAAACACATTAGCAGCAGTATTTACAAAGCACTGTCAATCTGCTTACTGTCACACTGAACAGATTTCTTAAGAAAACAGACCAGTTTTAGCAGTTTTAACTATCACATCACAGTCTTTGAAGAAATTAAGTATGAAAATCATTCATATGTTAACATATATGGTATATCAAATTTCTAATGACTGAACAAACTCTAGTCTGCATTTTACAGGTAATGGGTGAAAATTGCCGACAGATTTCTTATTTAAAAAACACTCTAAAATTGAAGTGAATGTTAATTACTTTTTCTATTCTTCAGTACTTTAACCTACAAAGGGCTGCTCCTTCTCAGTTGTAGTGTTGAAAAAATTTAATTTAATTTAATTTAATTTAATTTAAAAAAACCTTAAACATCCAAAACCTGTTTTCTTCTGAGGTTTTTTACAAGCACACTCCAACTGACACTTAGTGAATTATTACTAGCACTTGCAGGCAACTGCTGTGTGGGATTCAGCCCAATCTTAAATTTATTTTCTAGATTTTTCAACATCTATAATGACTAACTTAGAAGAATTTATACCAATAAAGATAATTATTCTTAACAACAGCAGACATGATTGCCAACTTAAAATCAGTTTGTGAAGAGAAAAGTCACATCCTTGCCACCTGGGCTTGAATGATGAGCATTGTCACACTGATCCAGAAAGATTAATGACTTTCCTTATTACATTACCTATTAATGAGGCCATTCACCATTTTCTTCAGTCTTCCCAATTCTTCTCTTTTCTTGTCATCTACTGTCTCCTGAGCTTTCCTTATTTGAGGAGGAACATACTTTGTAGCACTGTGATTACCACTCTTACCAGGAAAAGAAGAAAACAAGGTATCAGATGAGACCAGTATCTTAAATACTTGAACACAAATACACACTTCTATTTAAGACTAAAATACCAAGCTTTCAGTTAAGGATGTATCTTACCATCTAATAATCAATGCTAAAGGAACAACATGCAGAAAAGAAGCAGGCAAAAAGTTACCCTTTATGACACACTTGATAGCAGCAAAGCCCCTCTTCCCTATATATAAAATTTTCTTTAAGTTATGGTCATTAAAACCTGACATCCTAGGTCTTGGTTTTACACAAGTTTTATCAGTGACAGTTTAAGTTTAGGCCCATGAGGGCCAAATGACCTGTGTGACTCTCTCTCCTCCACTCATTCAACAAGACTTAATACTGGCAGAACCTCTGAGATCGTTCAGAAAGTAACATTTCGGTGTGTAACCGCTGCTAATTTCAACACAAGCTCTCTTTACAGAAGGGTTAATCATGTTCTTACACTCAAATGCCAGGGCAGTTCCTTCTATTTGCAGATTTCACACATACAGAGCTCCCACATGCCTTTGTGCCGGAGGGTATTACCTGCCACCAGCCTGACCCGGGAACTCTCCCCTCCATGTCTAACAAGTGTCCCTAGGACCTGGTAGACCCCTCAAGTCAACACTGTCGCTGGACCCGGCTGTTTTGAACCAGGACATCACTCCACAACTGGACAGCAAACACTTGGGCTTAACAGCGGCGATGCAACTCTGCTTTAAGTTCAGGTTGCGGGACGTGCTGCGCGAAGCAGGTCTGTGCTATCTGAGCAGAACATCCTACCTCTGCCTCCTCCTCCTCGTCCTCGCTCGAGGGCTCGCTGGCCTCTGGCACCCCTCCGTCCTCGGGGGACGAGCTTTCGCTCTCCCAATGTCCTTCCACGTCATCCGCCTCGGAGGAGTCTGAGGCGTCCTCCTGAGCTTCCTCGTCCTCACCATCCTCCTCGTCCTCATCTTCCTCCTCTTTCCCCGGCGGGCGCTCCCGCGGCCCCGGCTGGGTCTTCTCCTGCTCCTCCTCGTCGCTGCTCTCGCACAGCTGGCTGAGCCCGGCCCGTGTGCCCAGCGCTCCCAGCACGTATCCCAGCCCGTCCTGCAGGAAGCTCTGCGGAAGCCGCTCGGCCGCGGAACCCTCCTGCTTCTTGCGCCGCTTCCCCAGCCCCAGCTGCCGCTCCAGCCGCCGGATCTCCTTCTCCTCCTCCTCGTTGGCCGCCAGCAGGGCCCGTTTCCGCGCCGAGGTGGCTGCGGCGGCCGAGGGGGCCTCAAGGGCTGCCGATGTCGGCGCCGACACCGGCCTGGGCCGCTGTTTCCTAGCGGCGGACGAAGCCGGGGCTCCGGGGCGA
>VXBT01006884.1:1193475-1275346 GCA_013400235.1 Oriolus oriolus
GGCGGGTGCGGGCGGCCGCCCCCCGCTTCATCCCGCCCGCGGCCACACCGCGCCTGGGCGCCGCCATCTTGGAGAGGGGCAGAGCGGCCGCTTCCGCCGCGCTGCCGCCATGCCGGGCACAGCGCCCCCTGCTGGGCGCGGGCGGCTCCCGCTCTGAGGGGACGGGGCTCTTGAGTGCCGCAGCAAAGGCGCTCGGGCCGTAGGGATCCGCTCGTTCGTGCGTATGTATTTGGGAATCACAGAATCACTGAATAAATTAGTTTGGAAAAGACCTCTCAGATCATGGAGTCCAACCTATGACCGAACACCATCACGGCAACTAGACTGTGGCATTAAGTGCCACGTACAGTCCTTTCTTAAACACCTCCAGGGACCGGGACTCCACCACCTCCCTGGGCAGCCCATTCCAGTCACCCTTTCTGTGAAGAAATTTCTCCTAATGTCCAACCTGAACATCCTCTGGTGCAGTTTGAGGCTGCGTCCTCTTGTCCTGTCACTTACTACCTGGGAGAAGAGCCAGACCCCCACCTGGCTACACCCTCCTTTCAGGAGGTTGTAGAGAGTGATAAGGTCTTCCCTGGGCCTCCTCTTCTCCAAGCTAAACAACACCGGTTTCCTCATCTGTTGCTTATAAGACTCATGCTACAGACTCTTCACCACCTTCATTGTCCTCTTCTGGACATGCTCCAGAAGGAAAATGCAAAGCTTGTCCCTCTTCTTACACCAGGAACTGGAACAACTCATCCCTCGCAGCCCTGGCTGTGATCACAAGGGTCCCATGGGGCACAAGGGTCTCGCTGGTGCCTCTTGAGGAGCTGAGGGACACCAGCCCCTGGCCTCTCCTCCACCTGCCAAGACCCACACATTTTAAGCCTCTTCCAATCCTGCCAAGCTCAGGTGTCTCTTCCTGAGTGTGCTGGAGCCAGCATCCATGTCCATGTTCTTCTGTAGAGGAACTTGGGGGTGCTGATGGATGACAAGCTGTCCATGAGTCAGCAGTGTGTCAGTGTGTCCTTGTGGCCAAGAAGGCCTTGGGATCCTTGAATGCATTTGGAAGACCATTGCCAACGGGTCAGGGAGGTGATCCTGCCTCTCTACTCAGCCCTTGTGAGGCACAGCTCGAGTGCTGTCTGCAGTTCTGGGTTCCTCAGTACAAGAGAGACATGTAGCTCCTGGGGCAAGTCCAGTGGAGGGCACAAAAAGGATTAAGGGACTGGAGCATCTCTCTTATGAGGACTGTCTGAGGAACCAGGGCCTGTTCAGCCTCTAAAAGAGATGACTGAGAGGGGACTTCCTTAATGTAAATAAATATCTATGGCAGGGTGCAAGAGGATGGACAAGGCTCTTCTCAGTGGTACCAAGCCTTAGCACAAGAGGCAACGGGTAGAAACTGATGCACAGAAGTTCCACCTAAACATGATGAAGAGCTTTGTCGTGTGGGTGACCATGCACTGGAACAGATTGCCCAGAGAAAGTGTGGAGTCCCCCTCACTGGAGGTATTCCAGAACCATCTGGATGCAATTGTGTGCCGTGTGCTCTGGGATGACCCTGCTTGAGCAGGGAGGTTGGACCAGGTGACCCACTGTGGTCCCTTCCAACCTGACCCCTTCTGGGATTCTGTGACAGGTGCCAGCTTCTTGGGGCATTCCCACCCTCAGCAGCATGCAGGACAAGGTTGATGCCACTGCTGGGATCTGTGTACCTACCACAGGCATGCATCTTCCTGGCTCTGCACAGCTGGTGACAGCTTGTCTGTCATCTGTGTGATCGGGGGAAATTAAATGTCCCATGGCAGTTTGCTGCTGTCAGCAGGAAAACCAATTGGTTGGTCTTATTTTTAGTCTCTGCTGTGCTCTAAGCTTATGGAGCCTGCTGGGTGTGTGCCAGTCTTGTCTGGCAGATGTCTGGAGTCCCCCAAAACACTGAATTTTCCCAAGTTTCACTGAAAACTGGGCAGAGGAAAGAATTTCTTGGCTGAACAAAGAGCCTCAAGATGAGCTTAGACCTTAGCAGACATGAGAAAAACACAAATGAAAGCCAGCACACATCACTCAATTTCAGAAAAAAGGGTTGATCTTGAACCTGCTGT
Source organism: Oriolus oriolus (assembly GCA_013400235.1). Classification (NCBI taxonomy): domain Eukaryota; kingdom Metazoa; phylum Chordata; class Aves; order Passeriformes; family Corvidae; genus Oriolus; species Oriolus oriolus. Next base: position 1,195,566 of record VXBT01006884.1, read on the forward strand.
GGCAACCAAATCCAGAGGAAGTCAGGTTTTGTTTTGTTTGTTGTGGTACTCCTGACCTCTTTTGGACAATGAAGTACTGCATAGGACTTACATTTTACCTGAAAATTTAATATGGCTTTATTGATCAGAAGATTATTTTTGTCTTTCTATGCATGTTTCCATATTCTCTGATTACATCATATGTCCTGGATGACCTATGCCTCAGAAATTCAGCTTTCTCAAGGCTGATGCATAATGAATCTTTCATCCTCACTGACAAAATATGTTGCATTGATTTGTCAAGACATTCCTTTTGCTACATTTTAAACTATATATTATGTTGTAATTTATTGCTGGGCCACTCTTTATTCATGCACAGACCGCTCACATGCATTTTGCATCCTATTTATAGATTTATTGATAACAGTAATCCAGCAGTGTGCCAGAATGCTAGATAAATAGAGCTGAATATAATTTGAGAAAATATTAGGTGCTTTTAGAACTCTAAGATTTGCATCTTCCTTGTGTCTCATTGTGAAATTTGTTATTCAGGGCAAGAGAGCTTTCCAATAATGGGAAATTTAATGTATCTTCAAAGAGAGAAAATGCCAATATTTGCCTTCTTCAATAATTCATGTCACAAAGCAAAATGTGAAGAGCATGTATTTTGCTGAACCCCATAATCCCAAATTGGGTGAAAATGGGCATGTTACTTTTGCAAAAAATATATGGATAGAATTATTATTACCTGTTTTTGAAGTAAAAATACTTTCAAAGAATTAAAAAAATATTTCAGACAAAACATGAATATCACAGTCAAGAAAATGTAGTACTTAAAGAAATACCAATCTGCTTACTAGACAAATCTAGCATTCAAATCTACTGATGCCATATCAAAAGAAATACATTACAACAAATATTTCAGATCCTATCCCAGAATATCGTGGCTTATTATTTTACATTTACCAATTTGGCTTCAAGTACCTGTTAAATACAGTCTTCTTGAGATCTGAAATGTGAACAAGTTAGAAACTCCTGCCAAGGACCCTTGCAACATTCCTGTGTTGTCTAAATACCAGAAAAGGGAGAAAATCCAGTTTCCATTTCACGCATTTCACATTTAGATCTCTGCACCACGTGAGCATCAACTTTCCAAACAGGAATTCGGAACTGAGGGAACATTTTGTAATTGTCCTTTATTTTGACAGTGATCCCACACCAGACAACAAGCCACGAAGGCAGGCTTCACATTTGCAATGAAATTGAGCATAATGGCATGATTCACTGGAAATGAAAGTTCATATAGAATTGTTCCTTCCTGCTGAGATAATCTTTGTTAACAGATTTCCTTTCCTATTACTTTATATTCACGGATTATTAGTTCCCAGCCCTTAGCAGAATGAGCAGAATGCAATTCCTTTAGCTGCCTGTCTGCTATTGTCTCCTGATCACCTCCCACATGCCATGAAAATGTGCCTTAGTGACTACATAATGCACATAGGTATATTCTGGCTCTTTTGTGATTTGCAGCTATTGAGAATATTTATCACCACAGGAAATATCAAAGCAGCACCAGAAAGACTTTTAGGCTGAGCTCATAAGGGTCGCTCTTTGTTCTCATCAATGGAGAAAACAGCCTGATTAATGTAAGAACATGGCTTTAAATACAAAGCTTTTTTTGACTCTACAGACTAAAAGCTTCTTGCCAGAATGAATTTATTCCAAGCACTGAGAGCCTCAGAACAGTGCAAGTTGCTCTGCTATGAGTACCCAGCACAGCATCCATCTACCGGAGGTACTGCCTCTCCCCATGTCATACTGTCACCACCAGGATAAGCAGAACTGAAATTTGGTCTGCTGGGAAAGACTGTCTGCAGAAGGACAATTTCCTTCTGGAAAACATTTTCCAGAGTCTTAAGGCAGTACAAAGTTGCTGGCTTTTCAGATGTGTTTCAGTCCTACCTATCGCAGAAGGTATTGGTAGGTGAAGAAAGTGGTTTCCTTGGTGTCTTTAAGGATACATTCCTTGGGATGTATCCTTAAAGATACATCCCTGATGCTCAGAAGGTTTTTTGGTTGTTGGTTTGTTGGGTTTTTTGTTTGTCTGATTGTTTTGGGGTTCTTTGTTTGTTTTTGTTTTCTTTTCTTTTTCCAGGGTGTACGTGCTAAGTAATTCCTGTAGTCTTGGTCTGTAGACAGCTTAGCCAGGCATGCTGAAAACTGACTACACAAAGAGTCTGGAAAAATACCTGTTCTGGCACTTTCTCCCACATTTCCATCATCTTTGTACCCAAAGATGACCGGTCATTTATTTTCTCTCCGCTGCCTTTGTACAAAATAAGTTTCTTTCCACCATTCTGAGACTAAAGCCACACAAGCATATCCTCCCGTATCTCCAGGTTTGTCTGCTGAGGAAGTTCCCACCCACAGCCCCTCCCCTCGAGGCGTAATTCCTGCTTCTTCTGTGGGGCTGCCCCGGCAGGTTTGCTGACCGAAAGCTGTTTGCTGAGTTTTTCATGTAATTGCTGTCTGTTAGTCCCTGAAATCAATGTCATTTCAGTCAGTGCTCGCTGGTGATAGTCCTTAAAAGACATCTACCATTAGTTTAAGCTAATTTAGGCTGTTTGATTGAGACAAATTAGAAAGTAAGCATGAATGTTTCACACGGGGATGTCTGTAGCTCTCCCCCTCCCCTCCAAAAAAGCAGCAGCTGAAAGTGGAAACTTCAGCTGGCAAAACTCGAGTAGGGAGAAGATGCATATTCACTGAGTTTAATCATTAATATCTTTTAGTTCATTGCAAAGAAGGAGTGAGTACTAAAGGTTATTATTTAGACAAATGATCCAAAAGACAAGCATAAAAAAGACAGATATGCTGAGTGAAAGCAGAAACCCATTTCCCCAATCCATTAGCATTTTTAGTTTTAAACTATAAGGAGATTATCGAATACGTGGCACAAGGATGACTGAAAAAAATGCAATCAGATTACTTTCTTGCTATTAAAAGGAATAGGTAAATTGCAACTAAAATGAGCTTTTAAATTAGTGTTTTGTGCACAACATAGTTTAAAAAAAACCAGTTGTAAATCAGAATAGCACCATTGATCTAAGTCCCACATTATGGCACTTTGCATTTTTAATACAGAATTTATATAATCAAAGCTTCTGTGCCAAGAACTGTCTCTGTGGGAGACTTTGTGCTTAACACCAACCTTATCTAATGAACACTTGTATTGTATTGTCATTTAGAAGGCAGTTTTCATCAAAAACCTGTAAGTACCTACCAAGGGATCCTTTTTCCTCTGTTCTTTCTCCTTTGTTGTTAATTACTTAGCTTTAACATACCAGTTGTAATTCTGTTCCCTGAAGATCAGTCTTTAATACCGATGAGGAAACTTTAGAAAAAGAATCCTTAGGAGTGACACTCCAGAATAAATACCTGGGAAGGCTTGAATTCAACAAACAAATTCCCTAAATTTAACAGGTGCTGTTACTTTGTTGAAATCAATTTTTACCCTTTTGTTTATTTATTTATGAAAGTGAAGACAGTGGCAAGAGTACACGTGGCACTGAACAGTAGCAGTAGCAATGTGCAGTGCTACTGTTCATCCCCCCGCTAGCACTGTCTTTTTGGTACATGGTGTAAGGTGATTATTTCCAGGGACAATCTCCAGCTGCTTTTCCAGCTCAGTGGGGTGCTCCTAGCTATTAACAAAAGTCTTACTGCCTTTTTTCTGAGGCTTTGCTAAAGATGCAAAATATGATGTGCATCTGAGCCAAATACAACAAAGCATTTGGAGGTCTCTCCAGGGTGTCAGCAGCCTGGTACTGCAACAGTGATACCTATTCATACACGTTGGCTGCCATTCTGTATTTTAATCCCAGTTCTTACAAAGCATGATGTTAGTATGTATAATGTAGTCTTGATTTAAGGCACAGCTCCTGATCAGAAGCTCTACTTACGTGACCATAAGCAAAGTGCAGCAGTGGGCTGTGCCTGCCACATCTCTGGTTACAGACACCTCTCTGAAAGTACTTTGAAATAGCCACACTGATCTAAGCCTGACAGACAACAGAGTTCGTCTCCCTCAGTTTAGACAGACATCTAAAGCTGAGCCAGTCACCTTGCTCTCTGTTTATAGTCAAACGGAGTGAAATAATGACTTCTAGAGAAAAAAACCTCATATAATTCATTTTAGGATTCTGCATCAGGCCAAGATGATCAGTGCCTTAGACTTCCTTAACCCAAGGTGAAAAGGCTGCCTTCCATGGCTGGCTTAGCAGCAGGCAGTGGCCTTGGAGATACCTCATTAGGTGACTCATGCAAAGGTCATGGCAGCAAAACAAAACCATACTCACATGACCTTAAGTAACCTCGTGTTTACCCAGTATGTGTCTGGCAGTATCTGACACTAAATACCACCCTAATCTGCTCCTTCACTTCATGACTTCCCTTTCAAGTGATTGCCATCTCTCAAACCTGCAGTTTTGCAGCTACTTTAGGTCAATCTGCCACGCATTTGTCCAGGTAATGCATTTCCCCATGCTAACACCAGGAGTCATGGCATACTGCGTCAAATTCAAGATTTGATCAGAATGAAACTAAAAAGTTTTTAAATTGAACTGGCTTAATTTTGATTCAGCTACACAATGAGGTAGCTAGCTGTGGCAAAGGGAAAAGAACTTCTTCCAGTTGCAGCATAGAGGAAGATCACCCAAAATCAGTTATGAAACTACAGCATTAGCAGATTACAGAAATTACTCTGCCAGGGTTATTTCCCATGCTGCTTTAAAGGAAAATTCATTATTCAACAGCTACAGCTGGCCCTTCTGTTGCCCAGTCTGAAATAGGTTTTGAAACACAGGTGAAAACAGGAACAATTACAAAACCCCTTTTTGTGTAACTACATTGTTTGTCATGAAAGAGCTTGTCTTCTTTGCTCTCCTGAATAGTTTTCTAAAAAGGAAAGCATGCTAGCAAGTAAGTTAATGTTAAGAATAAAGCCTACACAACTGTATGTGTGTGCCTAGGGAGCTGGCTGAGTCTGTACAGCTTGAATTTTTTTTCTCAGTGGAAATTTCCTCCTTGTTTACTGGTGGCAAAGGTAAGAAATCTATTTTTAGGACAACCCACATTTGTCTGGATGCACTTCCAGAATGATAGTGTTAAGCTTACTGCATCCTATTCCTCTAAGTAATCATAGGAAAACACACACTTAAAGTGAGGCATGTTAGTATAATTTAGAATTTTATGATTACAGAAATCAACTGAAGAGACAGTTTTATTCTTCATCTTAAAATTGCAGTTGTAAATTCTTAACTGCAGGTGTGATGTTTTCATTAAGTGTTTAAATCCTTACAATATGGGGCCCTGATCCCTGATGGGGGACTCCTGCAGCACCATAATGAAGAAGAAGCAACAATAATAAGAAGCAATAACTGTGCCCTTGCTTCTAAGGCATGTCAAGATGTTGGTTTGAATTCTGAGCTCTTTCTTTAGTCCTGAGTCCTGAACATGAGTGGTTCTAGTTGTAAGACCTGTTACGTATGTGCTGACACTACTGCCTGGTTTTGAGCTCTGCAGATGAAAGAGGAAGCTTGAAAGGAAGAGAAGTATATCAGCAGTGTGACCACATGTATTTTTTTCCTTTTTTTTCTAGGAGAGAAAATAGTTAATGCGTGGCACTAGTAGTGATGATGATATCTGTCTACAGATGAGCTTCCCATATGCAGGACTTGGTTTCTTCTCTGGCATTCACAGAAGGAGAACAACACCGGCTATGTGATCTTAATGTTCCTTTTCTTGGTAAATTGATCGTGGCTTCTTTCTGTTTCAACTTTAGTATTGAAAGAAACTTGATCTACACTGGACCAAAGACCAGATGTAACTGAGTTTCAGTCCTGATGTAGTAACATCTTCTTTGTAGCCTTGGGCAGGTCACTTGATCTTTGAATTTTAAAGCTTCATATTTTGTTATGCAAATTAATTATAAAGATGTTGTGGTGTTAACTTGAGCCACATTAGTGGTGGCAGAACTGTTTAGATGTTCTTCATAAAGGCTGGTGAAGAGGAAGTTGTGGTAGGCAAGAAGTGTTATTAGAGATACATCTAAGTGGCAAAATTCAGATACTGAACCTAATCTGGGTGTCCTAAAGATGAGAGAGCACTGGGATTTGGGGTTCAATATGACATTGACTATTTTTTAACTCACAGGATCAAGAAGTTGACCTGTTTTGTTAAAGAGTTGGAATTTCATGTTTTCCATGACTTTCACATGCCTAATTTCAATTGCTTTTTCCCATCAGCAGGAAAGGTCATTCTCATTAGGAGACAAATAACGCAAATTGGATGCATTCAATTTGCATGTTTGAATATGCGAATGAACACACTTCCCATTTTTCTTCCCAAGGACTGACCTTAGTCAAACAGAATTTATTCTACTCTTAGCCGAAAGTGAACTTCTGTACAATAAAGATGGCTGGGAGTCACAGGGCATCTGACATATTTTAGCTAATTGTGATTCTAGATATTTGATGGCAGACAGAAAACCTGTGGCTGGATTTCACAAGAATGAAAAATTAGAAGTCAGCCGAGATTCCAGTTTTTGTGCAGAAACAGATGTGATTAAGTAAAATTATTAGACTTGTTCAAGGCCAACATCAAAAATAGTTTTAAAGACTCATGTATAAGATTGATGTTATCAGCAGCCTCTTGATGCAGACTGGGAACATAGCCATGGAACAATCCCAACCTCCAGCAATAAGGAAGCAGATTCAAGGTCACTTGCAAGCTGAGATGCTTTATATAGCACATCTTAATGCTTGCTTACATTCTGGACTGACCAGAGGTTCTTGCAGTACCAAGGACTGTCCTTTTATTAGGTAATCACTATGAGTGATTATCAGATGAGAAAAACCTTGCCATCATTATCTGTGATGGACAATACACCATTATTCTGCAATAGAATTTAAAAGTATCACCACACTTTATTCTTTAGTAACTAGATTGAGTAAGGGTGTGATCCAGTATTACTCTCCAGTTCCTTCAAAAATAATTACGCACTAAAAATTGTAATACATCAAAAATTTAATTACACTAAAAGTGCTTACTAATGTTTTGTTATTACTCTGTTTAATCTTGGCATCTGCATGCCATCCATTAATTTATTTCAGTAAAAACTATAGGTCACATTGTGGAATTCTTATTATATTTCTATGTAGTCAAAACTCCCATTTTTTTCCAGAGCATAGCTTAAGTGAAGACATTGATTTGAGCTACATGACTTTGTGCATGCAGTGATGCATCTAACAGGGGAAGATAACTAAGATAATGCTTTAGTTTGTGTATATTTCAGATTTGTCCACAGTAATTTTTTCAGTTCATAACACTTTAGCTTATTAGTTCTTGTATTACATTAAGCAGCCATTTAAATATTTCATCAGTTTTTAAATAAAGAATTTATTTGGGGCACAATCTTCAATGCTCCTCTTAAGGAAATAAAATATAAACTACAAAATAAAATTTTAAGCTGAAGAGGCATTGCATAATAAAATTATAAGCTAAAGAGGCCCTCAAACAGTAATTAACCCATATTTTTCTTTCATATATATACCGTCGCTCACATACTCACACAAACTCACATGAAAGAATAATATAAGATGCTGCTTCTTTGTAAAGGCAAAAATACTGTTTTCAGAAAAGTCACTAGACCATGATTTTGTAAAAAAAAAAAGCTCATACCCATACCTTGCTTGAAGGTAACTCATCATACAAATTATGTATTTTGGCTCTTGTAAAGAAATTCTCTTGAAGACACTACCCAATGCTCTCTTCTGCGCAAGCTTATTTTAGTACTATGACAGAGTAACTATATTTTGGAGAACTTTAAATAAAAATAAGCACACACACCACACATAGCTTAATAAGACACAGACCCACTCTATGTTTATGTATGCATACAGTATATAAATTCATTCAATGATTTGAAAATGTACTCTTTAAAATCTACTGTTTGAGGAAATCTTTGAACCAACTCTTAAAAAACGTGCAACAAACTTGTCCTGCTGGCATTCTGCATACGCAGTTCTTATTCCATAACCCAGGGCAGGAAGAACTGTCTGAAACTTGTTGGTCCATAGTTATATCTTGACTCATTAATCCTTACAGAGCAAAAGGACAATGTAGTTTCTCACATTTTCTATTACTCTTAGTACTACAGATGGCATTGGCCAGACAGAAAAGCATATTTGTGATTGCTTTAAGTGTACGCTGTAGCTCACAAGCATTTCTCTCTGCAACAGTGAAGGCTGCAGTAGCTCCCTCTGCTCAGTTTACATCACTCCTTCTGTGGTGTGAATGCAGAATGAACTGGTTCAGAGAAATCATTCTGATTAAATTTTAAATTTTTGCTCAGTTATTTTCCCCAGGTCTGACCAGCCATGTATGGCTGTGTCAGTGCTCCTAACGAGTAGTGGGAATAAACTGAACAAGAACAGAGCTGGACAAGATCAGCACTACAGCCCAAAAAGTACTTGCTCGAGTACTTTTGCAAAGTGCTCAAATGAAATCCTCGCTTGGGTTTTTCAGAGGCTCTATGGAGATTACTAGCCTGCAGTTATATAAAAATCAATTAGATGTGGGGAGCCTGGAGTTGCACAGTGTCTGCTGGAGGATTACTTCACAAGTGCCAAATTATGTGATAAATTTCAGAACTTGAAAAGACAAAATGGTTTTTGACTCAGATATTCTGTAAGGTGCTTTAGGCCACAGAGAAGGAATCTGAGACTTCCTGCAGAGCTGTTTGACAGGAAAGCTAATGTTCCCTCAAGCCTGGCATGACTCAAGGTACAACGAGAAAATATGAAGGGTAGAAGGATGCATCAGCAGATCCTGCTGCATGATGGTGGTGTTAAATATGTGAGTCAGTGGTGCAGCTACAAGACAGAGGAAGGCAAGGAATATGGCTGCAATTTCATCTCACCAGGATGCTGCTGGTGTTTTACTGTGGAGTGTGGGGTGAAGAGAGCTTGGAAAGATGATGAGCTCACTGGTGTGCTGTCTTTGCCACTACAGCAAAAATATCCAAGTGTATGTCTTTGCCTGTAGTGTTACTTAGGACAAGAGCAATGTTCAATAATTAATTCCCTAACAGGTTTGCTAGCAGCCTGAATGCATTCCAGACTAAATGTCACTTTGGTAACAGAGTTGAAGCAGGGAGAAGATCTGTCTGAGACAGGCTGGTTGTTTTCTTACTTTGTTGATGATATTGAGGTGTTAATACACAATGAAACAGCAAATAGGTCTGAAAGTATATTCTAATTACACTGATTTTGGGGCATGTGACTGTAAATGGATCAATGGGTGCTGCAGGCTAGGATTTAAAGATGGGGATGATGTCAGGTTAGCATATGCCCGGAGTAATAGCACTTGGATACCCCCAGTGATGATGGGACAGAGTGTGGGGTAGGGAGATGGGCTGTCAGGCTACAGAAACAGCACAGACGTGGCTTCATAAATAGCAAAGCTGTCATATGCTATGCAGCATTAATGGTACTGCAGTGAACACTACATCCTCTGCAATTCTTTACCAGTGACTACAAACTTCAGAGTTATTTCCCATGGTTTGTTGTTTTTACTATTCAGGATGAAGTGACCCTTTTGTATTCAGGTTTTCCCATGTGCCTTATAGTGACTTTTAATGCACTCTTTTAATGTGTGAGTAGCTATTGGCAAATTAACAACAATGCAAAAAATATTGTTTCTGTGAAAGCAAATAAGTTTTGAGGTATCAACACACATGATGTAAAACAGTATGAATACATCCTATGAAACTTTGTTAACGTTGTACTATCTCTACAATTTAAATAGCAGATTACTTGCAGAGTAAGATGAAGTATGTGGACAGTAGTCTCTAGACAAACCTTGGATTTTGAGATTTTGTAGGACAGCCACATGCTTTTCTATATGTTGTGTAGATTGACCTTTCCTCTTGCCCAGGCCAAGGGCTACAACTCAATAAAATGGGAAAAAAATAAAGGGTCACAGTGTGGTAGTGACTTTCAAAGGGGTGCCCTATGGAATAGAATGAGGCTGTGTCAGGAGAAGCTCAGACTGGACTTCAGTTAGGAAAAGGTTCTCTGCTGAGAGGGTGGTTGGTCACTGGAACAGGCTTCCCAGAGATGTGGTGATGTCACTAAGCTTGTCAGAGTTCAGATAGTATCTGGACATTGCTCTCAGTCATATGGTTTAGTTCCATGTAGTCCTGCGACGAGCAGGGAGTTGGGTTTGACAATCCTTATGAGTCCCTTTCAACTCAAAAGATTCTGGGATTCTGTGTGACACACCGCATGTAAAACGTGCTCAAATACCACATATGTTCCTTGTAGCATAGGCAGAGATGGGGTATCCGCATGCAGTATCTCTGCAGTTGCAATCGCTGGCAGGGTGGGTATAATTTGAGTTTAGTGTATGGCTTACAGGACCTAAAATTAGAAATATGAAAATATTTTAAAGAGTTGGATGAATCACAACCTATTCCTTGTTCTGTCCTCCCACCTTCAAGTTAGTATGAAATCCCTGGAGTCCTCCATTCGAATACTTAGATATACCCAAGTGACTAGAGATGGCTTTTGCTTTTATGTGAGGGCCAGAGGACTATATATCATCCCAGGGAGTGAGGATCCTGCCATTTTTTTTTTCTTACTTGCAGGTGTAATTACTGTAATGTAATGTCTACTTGAGAAAGGAAATTAAACTCTCAAGAACAAATTGGCTAATTTCACATTAATGGCATGATTTTTGTTAAAAGGCCTGCTAGAGCTGAGCCCAGTTTCTGAGAATAAGTTTTGTCTTATATTATAAAATAACTTGCTCTCTTGATGTCAGCATTTTCTGATAGACCACTGGTGGAACAGATGAGTGCCATGTTTTCCGTAGATCAATTACTGGACATTGGAGCTCTTTGAGGAGTGTAGTCTTTGATGGGATAACTGCATAAAGTTCTCCTAGTCAGGAGATAACACCTGACAGACCTTTTTGGTCTTCCAGCCTTTGGTGGCTTTTCCAATGGCAATGATCTTATGCAGCAATGAGCAACTGGTAGATGCTGTAGAAGTGCATTTTATATATGACTGTTGCAGGAAGGAATACCTGCTGAAATTTATTTGCTGTGTCCTTGAGCAACATTGAATTCTCCAGATTAGGTGGTGCCCGTGGAGCAAACCTATTCATTTTGCTAATGAGACAGAGGAGGAAGATAAAGATTTAAAAAATGCCTGGCATCGTATTTTATTAGTCACCCAATATAATTATTGACAGGGATCGAGGATGTTAAGTTCCAGAAAAGGACTACTTATTATCTTAACACTTCTGAGATGCATTAAACGCATTTGAATTTAATTAGAAAGGAGTATCCATGATTTAAGAATAAATCTTGCGCCTATTAATTTAAGAAATTAAGATGATTAATTTCCTTTAAAATTTCTAGCATTTTGGATAAAAGTCCTTCATAAAATGTGCATGGCTTACTTTCAAAGACTAAATTTATACAATGTGATTTTTGTCACCCAGACTGAAAAACGGTTGTAGTTAATACTGGATAGATTTTTGAAATGCCTTCCATGTGGTATTTAACAGCACAAGAATCTTAGTCATGATGAGTCAGATGCTGAATTTAGAGAGAAAAAAATAAAATTATTTAACTAATACCATTTTTAAAATTATTGTTTAAGAATTTTGCAGTGCAACTTATCTTCTCCAAAAATAGTAAAATTCCATTTCTCAAAACATGTAACTAATAAAAAATAGCTTGAGGATAGTTCAGAGTAAGCACAGATGGCCCAGCAGATTAATGACTTAATTTTTTTTAAAGGATGATGATTACATCCATGTTAAGTAGTCAGGAACTGATCATATGGGTGGATATTTGCAATTTCGTCATTTATAATGCGGCTAATGCATGATCACATCTTTTAGAATCAATAGCAGATTGGCAGACTCAGATGTCTAATGCAAGATGTTGACTGGCCCACAAATCAAAGGGGAATATTCTGAAAGGACAGAGAAACATTGTGATGTAACAAGGTAAATGATCAGCAAAGCTTGTGGGGAAAGCACAGGGGTGGTGACAGGTGAGACTCTGCAGCCCAGGTTCTGTGTTGTGTAGATGTAGTGTGGTGCCACGAACACAACAAATCAAAGTGCAGCAGGGCCTGGGGTCATTGAAAATGGGACCACTCAGGCACTTCAAGAGTGGGAACTAAACAGAGGCTGAAGGGAAAGCACAGGAGTGAAGAGAGCATCTCTTCTAGAGAAACAGAAGAATTGTTTGTGACACTTTGGTTTCAGAGAAACATTTGGTGCTACTCTTCAGCCAGTGGTAAAACAACATTAAAGCTTCTAATGATTATTTGCTAACATAATAATAGTGACTTCACTCTTGGATAACTCTTTTAATCCCATGATGGTGTTGCTATGTAACCAACCCATGATATTGGCAAGCTCGTATTACATATGTGCAAACATAACACTTGCAACCAGTAAAATAATTATTTTATGTACTTAGTGCATCAGGAACTTTCCAAAGATGAGAAAAAAAAATAAGAAAAACTTATTTTGATTAAATGAACCCCACAGAGATGGTGATGACATTTTTTTAAAGGATGTGTTTGTTCTGGTCTATAAATGACTGCTAATGCTACTGGCAGATAACACAAAAATGCTGGCAAATACTGGAAATAGGAGTAGTAAATTACAAAGATGAGCTAATCATACAGAGCAATCTGAAATGTTTGGGAAGCAGAAAACAAAAAAGGCTTGAATTCAGTCAAAAGCCCATGAATGCACCAGGAACAAGGAGCTGAGGTCCTTTATGTGGAACCAGGGCTGTGTCTGGAGGGCAGTGATTCAGAATAGAAGTTACAGATTGCTGCTGGTTGGTATGAGTGATGTTCAGAGGCAGCCACTATTTTCTATGTCAAGGAAATGATTGCTATAGCATTTGGATTAAAATGTCCCTAAAATTGGCTCTTTACTCTCTGTGAGGAAGTAAGTGGACATGGCAATCAAAACCACAAGGCAGCATTTTTCCTACAGCCAGGCCTCTGATAGCAGGAAGACAGGAGTAGAAACAAGTATCTTCAATTGCACATTCCATTCTGGGAAGTAATCATGTTTTTCACCTCTGAATCTGTGTGCTGTTTTCCTCTGTAATGATTAAATGGTCTGTAATAAAGAGCATAAAATAAGAAGGTGATTTTACATCTGTTCGTAGAGTTGCTGAAACTGAGTCTAGAATACTGCTTTCAGTTCTTGTGTCTGCATTTTAATAAGTATGTTGAAAATTTGGAGAGAATTCAGGGATGAAAGAAAAAAAAGTTCATGGTTGAGAAAAATCTTTAAGGGGTAAATTTACTTAGAGTAAATCTTTTTAACTGACTGAAAAGGAGATTTTGAGGAGAATTGTGATTAGCAGGAATTAAATGTTGAGCACATAATCAGGAGAAGTAATGAATTTTCACTCTTTTCATCCATCCACTCTAGCTGAACCCCTTTCAGAAGCTGATTGAATCTAACACTAATTTCTGGGCTCAAAACAGACATAGACTGGTGAAAGGGACACTTATTTTTCTTTGGTTGATTTAGTTCTTTTGTTCTTCTGTAACAATGTTGACCCAGACAGTAGTTTCAGAATTTTACCAATAAATACCTACTTGAAGAATCAGCCCAAACAGCCATGGGTGTACAGCATGGAACAGATGACCCTGGGCTGGTTCATATCCACATAGCAGGTGAACTTTGACTTAGAGATGCAGCTGCATATCCTTGAATATTTAGTTTCATTTTATTCCTAATGAAGTTTAAGCTGCAATATGGTGTGTCTTGTTTTGTTTTGATTTGAGGACTGCTTTGAATGCTCCCAGTGGGACATGAAAGACACATTAAGGGTGAATAGAGGCAAAGCGAGCTTTCAGTCACTTCATGCTGCCTAGATATGGAAGAGAAACTGTTTTAGCTTCATGATGTGGCTTGTGCTTCCTTTACCTGACAGCACTCAACTCCTGCAAAGTATATGCCTCTGACTGTAATAAACTCTGCAGGTTTTCTGACTCTAGGCTTCTATCAGTGAAGGAAACTTAAGGATTAGAAGGGGTTTTATTCATCACCAAATCCAGTTCCTTGTTATTGAAAGCAATCTCAATAAACTTTTTACAAGTGGACCAAGCTTTAAGTTAGAAGTAGTGCAGATTTTTACTAAAATGTTAATTTTAAAAGCTTGTTCAAAATCGTAATACTTTGATTGTGCTTTTTTCTTCTTTTTGGAGGTTGTATATATTCATCAATACATTTATGACTATATATATATAAAACCCAGCACATACCTATGTGAGTCTATACTGAACTAGTTTATATCCTTTTTTTTTTGTGCCAACATTGTAATTTTTAATTTAAATTTCTTCCTCTTGGATGTTTCAAAAAATTAAGAAAAATATATTGTGCTATAATACAGCATTTTGCTGGGGAGTTGTTACTGGGTTGATGCAATGAAAATACAGGCTGGAAGTATTTGGAACCAAAAAAAACCCTACTTTTTTGTTCTAAAAAAAGCGAAGAAATAAAAAGTATAAGTTATGAATAGAAATGAAATGTCAGCCAGCAATATTTTAAGTTGAATCCAGATCCGAGACTGATTGAGCTGGATTTCTAAAGTTATAATGCAATTCTTGCTGTGTTTTAGCTTACCAAATATAAGACACTGAAGAAATTGCCCAATAAATAAATTTAATGTTCATAATTATGATAGCATAACATTTCTTTTATACCATGATCAAGATATTTTAACTTTTGAATCTTTCTTTTTGTCTTCCATAATTGGCTTTTGAGTATAAAGTGCTGGGTGTCATCTGTGGCATGTGTTTACCCAAAGCTCTCTTTAAAGTCAGTGGTCATTCCTCGCACCATACTAAAGTGGGCTTTGGGCTTCAGTCTGACCAGTTCTTAGGTAATATCTTGAATATAAGTATATAAGTAGTCATATTAACTGAGAGAATAACTTCCTATTTTCTGTTTAGTCCAAGCTGCATTTGGCTGAAGGACGATTTGAAAAGAAGTTATCATCTACTCAAATGCTGTAAGATAAATTTAGATTTAAAGGCATGGTGCCAGTTTCTCATTTACAGTTAAAGAATGCTTTAAAATCCATTGGCAAATTTTGAGGGAACCTTCCTAGAGAAATAGTTCCAACTTTAGAAACTTCCATCTTTGACAGTTCAAATGAATTTTATTAGTTAGGGTTACTGAGGAGGTCCCAAGAATGGCTGAGGACAATCCCTCCAGCACTGTCTCGTTTTGTCTGGGATATGGATGAAAAACATCTAGAGGTCTTTTAACCACTCTCTGGTGCAAGGTACCTCAGACTTGCTTTGGTAGTTTTACATCTAGTATGCTTCATACTATTACTTTTGTACTCCCATCAGATCAATGCATGAATCTTCAGCCTTCTCATCAGTTTGCAAGAGCTGCCTACTTTAGACTGAATTTCCTTCGGCATAAATAGATTTTGCTGTGTTGGCTACTCTGACCTTCCTTTGTGATGTAGATACCTCAGAACTGAGCAGTAGCTTCTGCCCAAGAAAGGATCGAAGCTATTTCCACCCGTCCCCTGCCTTTTCAGCAAATATAAATGTGTATCATGTTTCTGATGATTCATCTGCTAGAACTGGAAGAAAGAACTTGACAGTCCACAGTATGAGACAAATTATGTGCTATATCTGCTCCGTAGGTTTACTTCAAATTCAGTAGATTAAAAAGAATACATATTTCTCAAGTGGAAGCTTCAGGTCTTCTAAATCTTAATTTTAATTTCTGTAAAACTGTAAAATACAGTTAATTTTCCTTACAATCTTCCAGTGTTTAATATGTCCGCAGATAAAGTTAGAAATGCGTGAAATGCTGTTCCTTGACAGTGGGTGAGTCATTTCCCAGGTAGCTGAGGAACTAACCTTCACCTCAGGCTTGGACTGCTGGCTGAATCTCTGGTTGTTCCTGTTTTTCCTCTTTAACTGGGCTGTTTGTTCTCCCTAGTTCTTAGAGCGGGTTTGTTCTGGTGACAGCATTTCTCTCTTCATCACAAATCCAGTGAAGGCCTAACACTCGGTTCCTAACAGCCTGGCCACAATACTATTGTCATTTACTGTGTGAGTCTTTTATATAAGATTATGAAAGTTGGCATCCTGTCTGTTCTGTACCAATACTTCTGTAGGCAGCTCTAAGAGAATTTAGTTTCCCTGGGGTCAGGTTTGCACATACCAGACAGTTGTCTGCTCTTGCCAGCTGTTTTTGTTACAATAAAAGATACTGTGTCTACCTATAACCTCGCCTTCAGTTCCACTGTTCAGTCTGGACCAGCTCCTGAGCAGAGAACAGCACTAGCCTAATTCTAGTCAAAATTTGACCTAGGCCTCAACTAGAAGCCTAATTCTATGTCAAATTCATCTTGGAAACTAGGGATGCTTTCACTACTTTCAGCATGTGAAGAAGAAAAGGAGACTGAAGATAAATGGGAATAGCCGAAGAAAAAAACCCCAGATAAGTAATAATATTTTCTATCAGACAGAATCAAGTGCTGTGCAGAAAACAGCTATAAAGTAGGACAGTTTTTCCCAAGAAGCAGTTCAAAGACTGTGCTCCCTGCTCCTTCAGCTCTGCTTTTAATGGTATTGTGTTCCTACAGCCTCAGGGAACACCTGAAGTCTCCCTCCCTGAGCAATGGGCTTCAAGACGAAAGAGCGCGGGGACATTTCTGGCCTGTCACATGCATGGTGTGACTGTGCCTGCAAATACCCTGTCTGCACCTTCACAAACATCAAAAGAGCAAGGGTGGGACTGTGGCCATACTGAAGCTGCAGGATGCTCTGCATCCCTTCAGGACTACAAGAAATAGATCCGTCAAAGATTACTTTTTCCAACTCTAAAACTTCCTAAATACTTTACCATCTGCTTTTAACCACGAAAATGGGCCAGAGGTTGGGGGATGAATATAATCAGAATTATAATTGGCACTGACAACATGTATATAGTTGTCAATAGTTGTAGATAAGCAGAAAATGATGATCCTTATTTTTGAAACTTCTTTTGACTAATGATACATATTTGGATTGAAATAAGGGTTTGATTTGCTAAACCACAACCTATAATTTATAGTGTGTCCTAGATTAATACTCTTCTGTGTATATTTAGACAATTGATCTACTTGCAGACTCAGAAACAAAGAAGATTGCCCGTGTGTGTAGAGGGAACAGGGAAAACTGGGGAGACTGTGCCTTCTCTCCACAGCACTCAGGCAAAAACCAACAAAGCAGAAATCACTCAAAGGCAAAAACCTGCTTCAGGGAAGTGGAACACAAGTTATGACTGAAGCTTTAAGTACAGTCTTTAAACTAGAAATTCTGATGCGTTTACATTGTTGAGTTTGAGGCGGCTCAAGTAGGGCCGAACATCCCTGGCTCTCCCACGGGTTCAGTGGCAGTGGTGGCTGTCCTGCTCCCCGCGGGGGAGCTGAACCCCTGTCCACACCCGTCTCTGAGGGGCTCCGTGCGATGCTCAGGGTGACTCTTGCAGGTGACCCCCGGGGTCCAGAGTGCTCTGTCGACTGCCCTCACTGGGGAGCTCCCTGCAGGGTCCTGGTCTGCAGCTCTCCCCACGCCCACCACTGCCTCCGGCCCTGCTCCCCACCAGGAGCCTCCTGTCCCCCCGTTCAGAGTGTCCCTTCTCCCATGTCCCCCGCTCCCTGTCCCCCAGGACACACAGGGGCTCTCTGCCCCTGCCGGTCCCCACACGGGAACAAACAAGTGACCTGTTTCCCACAGGATGAGAGGCCACAGTCTTGAGATGCGCCACGGGAAGTTCAGGCTGAACATTAGGAGGAAATTCTTCACCGCAAGAGCGATTAGACGTTGGAATGGGCTGCCGAGGGACGTGGTGGAGTCACCGTTCCTGGGAGTGCTTAAGGAAAGACGACGTGGTACTTAGTGCCACAGTCTAGTTGACGTGGTGGTGTTCGGTCACAGGCTGGACTCGATCATCTCGGAAGCCTCTCCCGCCCAAACGATTCCGCGATTCTGTGAACCCCCCTTGCCGCCAAANCTTGACTCGGCCGCCCTTCACTTGAGGCTAAGCCACGCCCCCCGCAGCCTGACCCCGCCCCCACCCTTCGCCCGCCCCTCCGGGGTCGCTGCGCGGTGACGCAGCAGGAGGAGCTGAGGCGGCGCTTCCCGCCCTTCCTCCTCCTCCTCCTCCTTCTCCTCCTCCTCCGCGCTCGCCCGACGGGGACGGAGCGGCGGAGCCGGGGCCCTTCATCCGCTGCCGGGGCCCGGGGGAGCAGCCGGGCTGCCTCCGGCCATGGTGGCCCGCTTGTTGCCGGCGGGGCAGGAGCAGGCGCGGCGGCGGCGGCCGCCATTGCTCGCGGGGGCCGCGGTACTATGAAGGATGGAAGCGGACGAGGTGACGATCCGGGAGCAGAACTTCCACAGCCAAGTGCGGGAGTACACGGTAGGTGCCACCGTGCCCCGCTGCCCCTCTTTGACCTGTCACTGCTCTCCGCCCCACTCCTGTCCCCAGGCACCGGCGGGTTGTCCCGCTCTCTCCCGCTGTCCTTGCCTGCCCCTCGCCGCAGTGCCCGGAGGGACTCGGGGGCCCGTCCTGGGTGGGCAGAGACGTGCGTGCACCTTCTCTGAGGTGCCACGAGAGCTGGAGGATCCCAGCGCTGAACCCCCTGGAGGGTTTTCCTCTCCTTGTGCCTTCAGCGAAAGATGGAGATGCTGTGTATGCGTGCAGGGCATCGGTGTGCTCCTAGGAGTGCTCTCGGAACAGATACCTGTGCTACAACCTCGTGAGCAGTGCTCAGCTTCAATGAGAGATGACTGAGAGCGGACATCATGAATGTGTATAAGTATCTAAAGGGGAGCTGCCAAGAGGACGGACCAGGCTCTGCCCGGTGGTGCCAGCCGCCAGGAGATGAGGCAATGGGCAGAAATTGATGCACAGGAAACTCCACCTGAACATGAGGAAGAACTTCTTTACTGTGCAGGTGACCATGGACTGGAACAGATTGTCCAGAGAGCCTGTAGAGTCTCCCTTACTGGAGGCATTCAGGAATGTCTGGACACAGTCCTGTGCCATGTGCTCTGGGATGACCCTGCTTGAGCAGGGAGGTTGGACCAGATGACTCACGTGGTCTCTTCCAACCGTGACCCATTGTGGGATTCTTTGAACACCTCACCCCTCAGGTGCAGCCTTGTTCTGGCAGGTATGCATGGGATTTGATGGTATCGCTTGTCTACTGGGATTCTCCTGCCTTGTTGGGCTGTTTACTGTGTGTAGCCTTCATGTTTTCCCTGACCCCTCATGCCCTGTGCACTCCCAGTGGAGCACATGGCAGTGCCTGTGCTGTCCTATCTCCCTCAGCCCTCTGTAGACAGGTGCAGTACTACACCCTGCATGCAGACAGAGCAGTTGCATTTTCCTCTCTGACAGCCTCGTAATTTTTTTCAGGACTATTCAAAGCTGATGGAGGTGTTTTGATGGGGCTCGTGTCTCTCCTACTTCAATTCCAGGAAGGAAATACATGCTGTACATGGGAGACACACAGTGTTGTGTCCTGTGCATGTGCTGTCCTAGCTCAGCTGGAGAATCGTGTTTTCTTTGCTGTCCTTGTTGTCTGGGGAAAAATGGATTTCTTGAATTAAAATAAGATTTCATAATTTAGCTTTAGTATTTTTCAGCCTTACTGGGAGATTCTAAAATACCACTGTTAACATTGGTTATGTAGGGCTATGGCTAGGTCACTTGATAGCAGAGACTTGCTTGGAATGTGTTAATTCCTCTTCTGTATTTTATGAATCCATGTTAAGACCTTTCTTATGGTGAAATATTCTATTTCTGGAATTTTTTTTTTGAAGAGTGCAAAACAAGACTGTATGAGGAGAACAGTTACTTTAGGGGATGTTATGGAATGTCTCTTCTTTGGGCATGGATGTAGTGTATGTCCTGAGAGCCATGACTAGTGGAGGGGCACAAAAAGTAAAATACTTCTTTGTAAGGAAAGTTCTAAGTATCATCTTAATCACCTTCATGGTATGAAAACATGAATGTATGTACAAATCTTCTCTATTTTCCCTCATGTCTGTTTTTTCATTTGTATTTCATTGTGTGCTAATTATCTCCTACTTATTTTTATCAGAGTCTTGTTCTGATAAATCAGATGCTACATATCGTGGTTTCATTCAGTAGGAAACACAGGTTTTTGAGTCTGAAGGAATGGCTGTGTGCAGCCTCTCTGGGTACTGTTACAAATAGTGGAAGTCTATTAAATTCTTAAAGCACTAGCTCATCAGTACTGGGGGTGCTCCTCTAAAGTTAGAGGGACTTTTTCAGCCCCTCTAGAGCAATTGGTAAATCTTCCTATTGGTGTAGTCATATGAGAAATCACACAGGACATCAGTAACTTGTATTTTAGAGGGGCAGTGTTGGTTTTTTTTGGACAGTGGAAGCAGAATATTCTTGCTCTTGAAGCTTTACTTTGATCTTAACATTGATCACAGGCCACCTTTGTTATTGTTTAACCAGTGGGAATAATAATAACAATGTTGCCTTTTAAATCATACTCTGGTACAGTTATGATTTTGTCTTTAATTTATGTTGGAACACCACAAGGTTTTATGAGTGCCTAAAGTGCTGCCACCCCCAGCTGAGTGTGCAGCCTCCTGTGGCTCCTGCACAGCTGCAGGAGAATATTGTAAGTATGAGTGCATTCGTGGTTAGTGTGAGCATGCTGGAGCACACAGAATATGTTGCTTACATGTGCAATTATGTTAACATACTCTCTTATGTTAACATTCCTGCTCTTGCTGCTCATGAAGTTATATGGTGAATAGAATTCCTTAAAATATGCAAATAGACAGCTGTTGTGTGGGTAGTGGGTGTAATCATCAGCCCCTCAGCTGGAGCAGGGAGCATATTCCACTCTGACACTTGGATAAAACCTTGATTCCAGCTGCAGGTGGACTGGGGGCAGTGGAGCAGCTAATAGAAGCATTTGATGTTACAAGAGGTAGTGGCTTTAAATTGGGATAGGGTAGGTTTAGATCAGATATTAGGAAAAATACTTTACTGTGAGGGCAGTGAGGCACTGGCACAGTTGCCTGGGGAGGTTGTGGATGCCCCATTCCCTGGCAGTGTTCAAGGGCAGGCTGGATGGGGCTTTGAGCTACCTGGTCTAGTGGAAGGCATCCCTGCCCATGGCTGGGGTTTGGAGCCAGATGATATTTAGGGTCCCTTCCAACCCAAACCATTCCAGTCTGTTGTGGAATATTGCAGTGGAGGAGACCTCTCTATGCCTGTTAGGAACAAGAGAAATTTATGTTGTCTGTTAGAAGTATCTTTGAAGAGCTAGTTGTGTGGCACAGTCTTTATTGGACAGAGACTAAATGATACATTCATGAGAGAAATCAAAGTAAGCTAATGTAGTTGAAAAAATTCTTTTCACTTTTTCTCTTACAAATTTTCTTTGAATACATACAGGATTTCTATATTGTGCTTTCTTATGGAATCCTAAGGGCACATTAAGTTTAGCTTCAGAGTAATGCTTTATTTCTGTTTCATCTATTCTCTGAACTGGCAAGCTACAAAGTTTTCCATAAAGTTGTGTAACGTAAAAAAATTCAAGGCTTGTTATCCTTTTTCTGGTGGTGCCTGTCTCTTTCTGCAGGTGCCAGCTTCTGCTAATTCCACCTTCAAAAGACAAACATTTTTGACACGTTTATAGGTTGAGCAAGAGTAGTAGAAGATTATTTTTTAAAAAAATACATCCTTCATATGCTTTTGAGGTGACTCAGTCGTTTAATGCTTAATTTAACTCAGGCCTGTTTGCTCTTGACCTCATTTGCAGTGTCTGTATGGCAACTATTTTTCGAGAGGGCGCCTGTTTGCAACAAAATCATCTGCTTTGGATTTTGTTG
This sequence comes from Oriolus oriolus, assembly GCA_013400235.1. NCBI lineage: Eukaryota > Metazoa > Chordata > Aves > Passeriformes > Corvidae > Oriolus > Oriolus oriolus. The sequence continues at coordinate 1,217,558 of VXBT01006884.1, forward strand.
CTTCATGAGGATGATCTTTGCTGCTGGAAGATGGTTAACTCCCTCGTTAGGCATTGCTCTGGCTTTGGCATGGCTCTTCAAACATGAATCTGCTCTACAGAGGATCTGTTGTTTCAAACAGTTGTTGAAAACACCCAGACTCAGACTTGTCTGAACTTTAAAATTCAGATGCAGTGAAGTAAATGTGGACACTGTGGACTGGTGACCCAGTGTAAGAGACATGGCACAGCCATGAGTTTGCTTGAAGTCAGTGAGATCCTTGACTTCAACAAAGCCAGAGTCGTCCTCATTTCTGGCTAAAAGGGGCATCTTTCTGGAAAGCAGCTTTAGTTGATTGCAAAGTACAGAAAAGGGTTTGTGTTCTGTACTTGATCGGTATTTGTATGAAAGAGTTGTAAAGAGAGGACAATATTCTGTTAGTTTGCCCTTCTTGGTCCTTTAGATTAATGTATAATTTGCTGAGATCTTGCACATCCATGGAAGATTTTTGAGCTTCTAGGGAACTGCTTTTCCCTTGTGTCTGTTAACAAAGTGTTCCATGTTCCTCTGGTGTTGTTGTGAACTGTTTATTTCAAATGTAAACGGAGCAAGTGCAGTGGTTCAGTCTCTTTGTGGTCCCCTGGGTTCACGTCTTAGAATATTGTTTTCTTCCTTTTTTTTTTCTGATTTGAGTCTTCTATTCTGCAATATTAGCTTGTATTTAAAAAAGTTAAAGCTACATTTTAATTATTTTTCCACTTAAAAAATGTAAGATTTTGAGTTTGTGAAAATATACATGTACACTTGGTTTTGAGGGTTCCTTGGCGAAATAAATACACTGTGCTTGCATTTGTAGTGTGGGGAAAACTGTGGGAGAACACAATAGAAACTACTAGGTTCTATTATTATTATCATCCAGTTCTAGGTTCTATTGTTAGGTCGGTAGAACTATTAGATAGGAAGCTTAAGAATAAACATAGTATATTTGGAAATAAGTTTATTATATTAAATATGTAATGAAAAAAATCAGTCCTGGTAGAATAAATTCAAATACAAAAGTGATATTAAAACTTTTAACTGCTTCATGCAAGTTCAGGCAGATACTGAAACTGGTGTAATATGGAGTTCTAAGTTAAATGTGATATGCTTCCATTTGAAGGACTAAATGTTTTCAGGGGTGCAGGCTTCAGATGCTAAATATTCTGAGAAACTTAGTTTCTCTATTTCTTCTATTAATTCAGTGTAGCTGCTGCTGGCACTTGTCCTCTATAAGGCTGTAAAATGAGGGAGCTAGTTTGAGCACTTCACTTCTGTTGGTAGTGGGCTCTTGTTCATTGACCAGTTCTGCTTCCTTAAAAAACTGTGATCTTCACAGACCCTTTTTTCTGCCAGCAGTGATGATATTCTGACAGTGGGCCAAGAAGAAAGTGCTGATTAGAAGCGTGGGGGATTTGTGAGAACGAACTTATTACAAATACTGAAATGTTTTTGTTTGAATTCTTATGCAAGTTTATCTTGTATTAAAAAAAATGATGCCTTTCAATTTGTTTTACCTGTACACTGAAAACTTGAGGACTACTTTATATCTTCAATGGCTTCTTGTATTTTGGAAAATAACTTTGCCTAGGTGTCTCAGTATTGCTTTTTATTTTTTCTCTTAAATATTTTGGGAAAGATTTGTAACTGAATAGAGGAGTATTTGTAGTAGTGATGTGAGACATAAAGCTGAACAATTGGTGCACATTTAACATTAATTAAGTATATAAAATGTTGGCATAATTCTGTCATCTTTAAAGTATACCTTTACTTGTAAACATGGGTGCTGTTCTGAACTTTAAGAAGTGATGAATCATCTTCTGGCTGTTGGTCCTGGGGATCAGCACTGTGGATCCATCTGGAATCAACAGGCATCTCAAAATACTTGGCATAGACAAATGGAGAGAGATACTTATTCCCAAAACAGAAACAGCTTTTGGAGAGTTCCACTATTTCTGTTTACGTAAAATAAGTATGAGAGGCTGAAGTGTAAAAATTTGCAATTAGTTACAGTTCAGGATAACTCCTTTTGGGTTACTGGTGTGTTTCTTTGGAGGAGCAGTTGACCAGAAGGGCAACACACTTTATGGAGGGTACAGACATATGTTTAAGAAAATTTTGTATTAAGGTGTAATTAGATTTGAGAAAATCTGATAAAAAGCAGCAGAACTGACAGCAAACAAAACCAACTTTTCATTATATGACCAAAACCAAGCATATCCATCTTGGGTTTTGTTTGAGTGGCTGGGCATAGAGTAGAGGGACTGGATAAGATGGCAGGGTGTAACTGGGACATGGGAGGGTTGTAATAACAACTCAGTCTTTGCTGTGAGGAGGTTGCTGACTGTTACTGAGTTTATTAGCACAAGGCGCTCTGGAAATAGGTGTTTTAAGAGACTTTGAGGAGGGTTGAGAAATGGGTGAAGAGGTGAGCAGAGCAGCAGGGGAGATGGTGGTAAAGTCAGAGTGGAGAGAGAATCTGAAGTATGTAGCCAGTGACATTATGATAAGACATTCAGAGTGCAGTTCCGTTTACATAGGTGGAATTTTGGGTTAAGGAAGACTAAAGAAAACATTCCATTCATTATAAGTTTCCTGCTTGTATTTGAAGATTATGCAAGTGACTTTTTTTCTTCTTTCTTGTAAACTGAAATGCTTTCTCTTTTCCTGTCTTTCAGCCTTCCATATTTAATTTGATATTTTTCCTCATTTAGGAGGGTAATGATAACTCTTGTTGAGAAAGTCTTAACTTCTGCATCACTCTCTACTCCTACACTCTCCCCCTTTACCTTGAAAACCACTGACCTTTTCATGTAACCATGTGCTGTCAAATGACTTGGGGCACTACCTTCTTAGGAACAATCATGTGCAAGAATTTATGCAATTTACAAAACAGGAAGAGGAAAGACTTTGGAAGTCATGACTGTAGTTTGTGTTTTTATGCATCTAATGACAAACAGCCGTGGTTGTTGCATCACTCTGGAGGGTGAGCGCTGGGCCAGGTAGAGATGACCTGGAGCGATCTGCCCCTGATTAGGCATTCATGTGACAGGGGAGGTTGCTTCACGCTTTCGGCAGCTTTGACCTGTGCTCTTTGGGACCCAATTGACTCTCGTAAAAATGGTTTCAAAACTCATGTTACCGTTTCATCAGCTGGGTGTTGAATATTCATGTATAATTGTGTTGCTCAGCTGCTTCTCACACAGAGGTTTCTAGTTTTTTGATTAGCTCGATATGTTAAAAGTTTTTTCTAACTACCATCGACGCGGTTTCAAGAGAGAGCCCTGTGCTTTGTACTGTTTTAATATTTGAACACTTGGATAATTTTTGAAAATTTTGATTAGCTGGAAAATACAGAACTATGTTTCAGTTTCTCTATTTCATCATGTGTGCTCCTAATGCAGTGTGTGTATTGATGGCATCAAAGTCTGCATATGGCTGGGTTAATGTGCAGAGGGTAGAAGCAGAGGATGTATATGATGTTTTTTCCCCCTTTACCACGTTGTGTGGTTTTCAGGATAGGCTTCATAATTGTCATCAAAACATGGTGCTTCAGTTTTACTGTTGATTTTACATGCCTGTTTAGGCCTTGAGTATCCCATTTTTTCCATTATCTAACTGTATTTTCTATTTTTGATGTATTTATAGGAAAAATTGATGCTGATGAGTTTTACTTGAATTTGACAGTAGGAACATGTCTAAAATATTTGCTGAGTTTCAGACTGTGGTAACATATATTCAGCAGAAAGTCTGCATAATTGGTGAGAATTATGAATACATACAGGTATTGCAGTTTAAATATGTTTGTGTTTTGGGAGTGGGGGTGCCACTTAAAAATACTACAGGATATATGTGTGAGAAGACAAGGAAGAGTATTTTTGTGCTAGGATGAGAAAGTTTATTAGCTCTGTCTAAGATCATCTGCATCTTGCCCTGAAAATTATATTAGTCAATGAAGCTGTCTTAAAACAAATTGTTTACCAAGTCTGCATTAATGAGACTTTTGAGGTTATTTTTTCAGAAATGATTTTTTAATGGTATGACTCTGGAGTTTTAGTATAACCTGACTTTCCAGTGTTGAATAATGCCTTCATTCAGGGACAGAATGTTAGCATGGTCTAGGTTGGTGCTATTGGTGTTAGTTCTAGAAAATGTTTTTAAACCTTGCACTAATGCTGAAAAACATTCTTGACTGAAGGGCTGTAGAAGCTGGTTTTTATCTTCAGCGGAATTTCTAGCGCACAGAATATATTTTTGAATGTTTCATACTTTCTGTTGGATGCTGGATGTATTTTCTAGATGAGCAAGTCTAGGCACCTGCCTCTAAACCACTTTTAATTTCTTCATGACTTAGGAACCAACAAAAAAAAGTGGGTCAATCTCTTGCAAGTGTTTTAACCCAGGGAGGAGTCCTGAGAAGAGACCATACATGGGGGGCAATCACAGGTATGGAAGGCAGTGCTAATGAGCAGAATTAATCTGTAGTCATAGACAGTCATAGGACATACTTGATATTTTCTCATAAGATTAAATTTAGTGTGTCATGCCAAGTTTATAAGGCTGGCTGAGTTAGAGTGAGCTTAGTCTAACCACAGAGTGCAGAGTTAATGTCTCATTTGAGAAAAATGAGATTTCCAGAGCAGATGATACAATGAAGGCCAAGGTCAAACTGAGAGCATAGTTACAATTTTTAGTTCTCTTTAGTGTGCCTAGTTGGTTGTAGGTTACTTACTGTTGACACATCCAAAACAGGTGGAACGCCTTGTTTGCTTTTTAGATGTCTGGGACAATTGAGTTATTAGAAACAGACCAAGCAGAACTGCTTGTGTCCACCTGTATTTTCTTGCTGTTTATTCCTGCCATCTTTTCTCTGAGTAAACGAAAGCAGTTGCCAAATGGGACAGTAGGAGGAAGCTTTTTAGTTGCTGTGTGGTATTTTAATGCACATTAAAATACTTGAGCAGCATTAGAGCAGTAAGAGATGGATGTATAATGCTGTGTTTATTGTTTTCTATTACGGAAATTAAAACCCAGAAATGTAACACTTATTTTCTGTAGATAGTAATCACAGGCAAAATACTGACTGTTTCATTTTCAACACTTAAACATGTAAATAGACATATTCTACATGGTGATATTACCCAGAGTGATCTCTGCCTTCTCTTTTCTCTGCGCTGTTTTTTCTGTTTAGGGAAAAGGACACATTCTGTAAAGTAACAGCTGGAAGTGGAGATTTTCTTTGTTACATCTGTAGCTTTTTTTTGTGTATCATTTGCATAGAAATGCTTGTGGATGTAATAGCAGTAACTTTTTGTTAATACTGACACAGCCACTTCGTTTTAAAATTATTTCCTTTCTTCCCTTACTCTTTGGAGCTACTTTTTGGAGCTTCTTGATCTTTCATTTCATACATGGCATAGCAAAATGCTGTTTGCTGCTTGTCTGTTTTGCTTTTCCAGATTTTCTCTGTTCTAGATGCTAGTATGCAGTCAAGTTGGAGGAAACAATCACTTATCTACTTTGATGCTTTTCAAGTGGAAATGAACCTGTGTTGAACCTGGGTTTTGTGCTTGGAAGTGTGCTAGGTAAAAGAATATTACTAAGGTCTGAGACTTCTCTCTGTGAAGGAGTTCTGTGGTGATTCCTTGCTGCTCTCAGGTCCTCCTGAAGCCTTGTTGCCCTCAGGCTGAACATGCTGAGGTCCTTCAGCTAGTCTGCACCAGGCTGGTGTTCCAGCCTCCTGACCATCCTGGTGATCATCCTTTCTGCAGTTACCAACATCTTTCCTGTACTGGTGGCTCAAAACTAGACACAGCAACTACATGTGGCAGGGTGATTGCTGCTTGGAGAGAGATAACTACTCCCCATGATTATTTGCTTTGCTTCAGGTAATACAGCCTGGGATGCTCTTTAAGGTGTGTGCTACCAGGGCACACTGACTGAGAGCTATTGAACAATTACTGGACAAGGCACCTGTGCGCTCTCTACCTGGTGTAAATTACAGCTGTACCTCCCTCACAACAGTTGGGAATAATTCCATGCTGTATAGATAGAATCCTGTGTGTAAAAATGCATCTTTTAATGTGCACACACACAAATCGCAGTTGTAAAAGATGGTTGAGTCTTGTTTGTAAGAGAGGAATAAAAGAGAATCTTACACATTTTGAGCATAGTCTGTCTTAGCATGAAAGGAGCTCTAACACTTGCAACAGAAGATGATGCTTGACCAATCTGAGGCATGAATTTCAGTGCCAGAGTTTTAAAGATCATCCACATGGATAATTAGTGTCAGCTGATCTTTAGTAATTGTCAGTGGGGTAAGTACAACGTAATGTGACCTAGTTCAGACTGTTTCTGCTTGTGATTAATGCCAGACCCTTCAGTGCTGGCCCCTTAGAGGCATATAGTATGCAGGTGATCTCCAGCTTCATTCTCCCAGGAGCTGTGAGCTGTTGTACGGATCCAAAAGTATGATGTGGATCATACTTAGATGACTTTGGGCGAGAGATCCAAACCTATGATGCTGTGGAAGAGTTGGACACAAGGTACCTTAGAATGTAGCGCAGCGTGTCTCCAGAAGCAGCCTCTCCTGGTGTGTCTGGTGTGTAATCTAAGCAGGAACAGAAGGCACTTCCTTTCCTGAATGAAAATTAAGGGCTCCATGGGAAGACAGGTTTCTTTTGCTTGCCCTACCAGAGGTTGTATTTAGTTCATGGGAAGAGAGGTAAATGAATTATGCTTGAGGTTTGAAGACTTCTTAATGTGCCATTTGTTAGAAAGGAGCCCCTGGATGTGGCACAGAATCCACGTGTCTTGTTTTCAGTTACTGAGTGGAAGGGACACAGACACAAAGACATTGAAAATTATTGAGAATTGCTTTGGTTGACTGTTTGGATATAACCATAGACAATTCTTGGGCTCCTCATAATTTCGTTTTTATTTTGAACCGTCTGGTCAGACATGGACTGAATGTATTTCCCCTGTAAGGTCAGAATGTACCATAGATATGTTTAAAGTAACTTCCCGGTTTAACTATGGCAACAGATCCACAACTACTTTGTCCCTCAAATTTGGAAGGAATTTAAGGAAATAAATTTTAAGATTGAAAAGCATTATTTCTTGTGAAGTGGAGGGCATCAGAAGTCCTTATTCATCACATTTGGGTACATTCTCTGCACAGTGTCTTGACTGTCTCCCCAAATCAAACCTGGAAGAGCTGCATTTGAGCTCCAGTGAAGAACCCCTTGCAGAGAACTTGGGGGTATGAGGAATACAGCTTGTCCAAGATTTGCTGTATTTGCAGCATCCTTAATTTTTGTCAGCTGTTATTGTAGGGATGAGTGATGGCATAAACCACTGCTTTTTGGTTGGAAACAACTTGCAATATAATTTGGATTTAACACTGTCTTCCAATGTTACCTCCAATACTGACACATACAGTAGTTTTCTGAAGGAAAGGTGGAATTTAGAGAATATGGGCTCTTTTAATTATTTTTTTTTTACTGAAGGTATCAGTGTAGTTTTGTGTATGTTGTTCTTTTGTGAGCAGTGCCCTATTTCAATATGACTACCTGTGCTTTTTAGTAAGTGATTAGAAGTGGAATTGACAGATGATTGTATGCAGGGTGACTTGAAGGTGTGGTTTGAAAAAAAGAAAAAGACACGGTGATGAGCTTGAACCCTAAAACCAAGTTTCTACTGAAACTTGAGAGCTACTCTGCTGTAAGCAACCGGGGGGGACAGTGCTGATGGATCCAGTGACCAGAGGATAATGCTGAACTACCGGCGTGATTCACAGGTGAGTGTGGAGAAGCATTTTCAGTGCAGCAAGAAGGGCTTAGTGCTGTTACGTACAGCTGTAAGATCGTACCTGGAGTGCTGCATACAAGCCCAGCCACTCATTACTGAGAAGCACGAACTGAAACTGCAGCAAGTACAAACAAGGCTGGATGTTTTTTTTCCTAATACAAAAATATCCTGAAACAAACAGCATTATGAGGAATAAGAACCCAGGGTTGCAGTGTGACAGGACAGTGGAACCTATTCTTCAGCTATCATAGGCAACGCATTCCTTTTCCCCAGCTTGACTGAGTTCCACTCTAAAAATAGTTGGGATGCTGACTTGAGCTGTTTCCTTTAGAAAGCTATTCAGAATGCATGGTTAGAAACAGTTCAGGATCAGATGTTTCACTGAGTGTAAATTGAGACTGCAGTAATATTTCTGAGTTTGGTGTTTGACTTGTTTTGGTCAGTATGAAGGACTTTTAATTCGACTTCTTTTTTGTTAAGATCATAAAGCTTTCACTCAAAAGAATTTACTTATTTTCTTGCCAATAATTTTAAAATTTTGTGAATTTTCAGTAATAAACAACTTTATCAAACATTTACAAAGTTTTTCTCAAATCTGATAGAAGTAGAGGGAGAATTACATCAGGATGTATAGTAACCCCTTATTTCTGGGTTGCAGAGTAGCTGTTATCTAAAACCAGAAATACAGCATTTGACAGTTTGTGTTACTGGACAGCTTTCATCTGCCGTGCCCTCAAAATACCTCAGTTATCTCAGTGGTACTTTGTAAGTACAGACCCACATTTTCATTGTAACCTTGCTATCACAGATAGAATAAAGGTCACCTGTTCTATTTGAAGGTGTAAACAAGATTGCAGTAATTTTAATTCTTGTTTTAAATAAAATTAAACCAAAAATGAGCTGAACTATATTTTTCTTTTACATGGGTTACACTGTGTTATTTGCATCTGACAGATTTTTAAAGAATTCACTTACGCTGTATATGTGATACCTGATTTTCAGAAGTAGGTGCCTAAAATTAGATGTCTGTAGCTGTAGCCTTGGTCTAGTTTTCAGAGGAACTGGAAGCTTAGAGAAGGGTTCTCTTTCAGCACTGGCACTGCGTTTTCAGATACTGACAGGACGAGCTATGTCAGAGTACTCTGAAAACCCAAGGCTGTTCTCAGTTTCTTTTGTTCTTCCTGTTCAAAAATATACCAACTTTTCTTTATTAAATCTTAATAACATTCTTTTGAATTACTTATTTAAAGGACTGAATTCTTTATCAAAACCTTTTCTTCTTTGAGGCGTCCTCAAGAAAGTTGGAGTGGTAAGCTCTATTCAGTTTAAAGGCTGCAATTCAGAGATCTAGTTATGAAACCTGATTTCCAGTGGCTTTATTTTGTGTGTTGCTGCTATGTTTTGCCAGCACAGAGAATGAGCTGGGTTGCCACTTTCAGACTACTGTTGTACTTCTTGGAGGCACCTGGAAGTCACAGGCACCCAAATGCCATGCTTAGTCACTTGGGTTTTTTAAATCTAAAATGTCTGACTACAGCAGAAAAATAGCCCTCTCAGTTTAGATTTGTCAGTATTTCTTAGAAAGTCTGTCTTTCTTGAATAATACATTCTTCTTCACTCTGATTTGCTGATTTGGATGCAGTATTGTTATTTAGATGCCAGTTTATCAGGGCTATCATCACTACCTTCACTTTTACTTTTCCCTTTCTCTTAAGGTAGCCCTTCTGCTCTTGATTTTTTTAAGACAGTGAGTTCTTAAAGGCAATAAATCTAAAAATGACTGATTAAAGAAATAGATTGGCTGTTACCCAGTGAAGCAGTTTTGCAGCACAGAATGGCATGCTTCCTTCTTGTTGCGTTTCTGACTGACTCACATTTTTAATAGGCATCAGCACCCAGGATTAAGGAAACAGTGTTGAGCCACTGATGCCTCATTCAGGAGCAAATAAAATATGTGGGGGTGTTTTTTTGTATTTTTTTTTTGTTTCACAAAGGCTTGGAAGGTTAAAACTTTCCTGCTGTTTAATTCCTTTCCTGTAAGATTTCCAGCATTTTTGTATGTGTTTTGGTCTTACCTTATTGTATTGTAATTGTAGTGCTAAATCTTACAAACAACTTCATCCAAGTCGCTGTGGGCTGAAGGTACATCTGCCCTAAATAAACCACCAACCTTATGAGAAGGGAAGTTGTGCCCTTGGCTTCTGACTGTAAAGGAAACATCGTGTTTGATGAGCTCATGCTGTAGGCACATGAGTCTCTCTTGTGTGTCTTGTCACCTGGAATTTGTTTGATTCAAGACAGGAGGCAAATAGTAAACATGTTTGTTTCTTTCCACACGTGTTGACAGCTTAGTCCAAAATAAATCCTCAAGAGCCCATTATATAAAATACAATTACCCTTAGGGTGCATGAGAAGGGGGTACAAAGCCTGATAACTTTTCCAACTCAAGTGGATTCAAACTTCAAAAACAGCCCATCCCACCCCACTCCACTCCCCCTTCCCTCAAACAAAAAATCACGCTGTAGATAAGGCTTTTTTCTTAATTTTAGCGTAAAACTTGCTGACCATATAATTGATGCAATACCTATTACTCTAATCAAGCTGTTTTAATGGGTTTAACTTTCTGTTAGTAAGATATAAAACATAACAGTCTGGAAATTTACATAAAATACGCTCCAGTTGATCTGAATTCAATTTTAAGTTGTTGAGACTAGATTTACTGTTTATTATAATCCAGATATTTCATGACCTAATAAACGCAATTTCTTTTTCCAGATCTGTTTTCTCCTGTTTGCTGTTCTCTACATAGTTTCCTACTTTATAATCACAAGATACAAAAGGAAAGCAGGTAAGCATAGAAATTTTAATATATACAAAAAAAAAAGTGTTTTTCAAATAAATAGATGGTTCTTTTCCTCTCTGTCTCCACAAGGAGACTGGAACAAGCAAAACTGTCTGTGAGGCTGCTGGTTTATGGCAGCCTGGATTGACCAGATTGTTTATGGCAGCCTAAGTGTTAACTGTTTTGAGAGGGAAGAAAGGGGTTAATGTCAAGTAGATGCTTCTGCCTCCCTTGCCTTTATCCTGTTCTCCTTTCACATCAGCCTTTCCAGAATAAGTACCTTCAGCTGTGTTTTAGCAGCAAAATCAGGTTCTGAGTTTTGGCTGGTAAAGTGAAAGGTTGCCAGTGCTGCAGAAGAGAAGTAACATTATTTCTTCAAAAAGTCCTGCTCTGCTCAGGTGCAGTTATTTCAGTGGTCTTAACCTGAAGTGAGTTCACCACTGAAGTTTAGATAATACCTTGAAATAGTACTCTATTCTTTTTCTCCTTTGGAAATATTGTCTAGTTTCCATTCTGAAACTAGTGTTTAGGAAGCCTTGTCATTTTCTTCGATATTTTTTCTAAAGACAAATAAGATAAAAATTGGTATAAAATCGCAGAATCTTGGACTCTTGACAGCTTATTTGGGACCTTGATGCTTGATAATAGGCTATAGAAACATTCTTGTGTGTGGTGATCCTGGTGCTTTGAACTTTATTGGAAACTTTATTGAGCTATAGTGACCTGTGTTATGATAGATTAATGATTATTTAATTCCTTAAAAGAAAGGTACATCTCTTTAAACACAGGAAGTAAGACAGATACTATCTTCTGATCCTGGTACATGTTTTGGACACTACAAAGCTGCTACCATTTGGAGATGGAGAAGAGCAGGAAGGGGAAACTGTTTTGGCAAACACAGTTGGATGCAAAGACACTTTTATTACCCTTTGTTGGCAGTTGATCTCCTCAGCTAGGAAGAGGAACTGCTCTGCAGCTGTCCTGACTTTACGAAAGCTTTGTGAGCACATACTTGGGTGCACTTTTTAGCCTGCTATGATCTTCATTATGAGAAATATTTGAAGAGTTAACACATCTGGAATTCCTTCAGGACAAATTGTTTGCTGCTTCTCCAAGAAGCTCTTTAGCCAAAATGATTCATAAGAGACCTTGACTTAGCCTTTCAAAACACCATGAGGTTTCCATCAAAAAAACCAACAGCTCCATGTCCTTTCACAGAAGAATTTCAAAATGGCATGTTATTGGCTATGTGTTTATTTCAACTGTGTGCATGACTCTTAAGAACTTAAATTTATTTTAAAATGTAAGAATAAATAAAGTCAGCTGTTCTTTCTCCTATAGGAGACACTTTAGAATGCTGAGTGTAAAATTATTTTAAAGTCAGAAATTTTTATTTAAAAATGCTTACATTATTTCAAATTTAGAAATGCTTACATTTGTGTACTGATGCTCATAGAGAAGAGTGTAAAGCATAAATGAAGGATGTGTTAGTGATTAATCTCTGAGTGAAATGTTGATACTGTTTCAAGAAGATTGTTTTAGTGAAGTATTAAGTGAGGAATAAGTCAATAAAAATGGTCTAAAATGTGAAATATCAGAAGGAAGTAATGATATCTTAAATCTAAAACAAGTAACAAGAATAAGAGCACCTGTCCTTCCTCCCCTACCCTAAATCCTCAGGAGCTGGGAAGAGGGGTAAGTAAAGGGAAGCAGTTGAATAGTCATCACTGTTGTTCTGAGTATGCTTTCTTGTTTTAGAAAGACATTAATACTGAAAATAACTTCTAGTAGTAGTTAGTATGGACTCTAAGACTTTCCTGTAGCTTGCCTGCTCTCTGTGGGTGAGAGTATGTCCAAAGGGACAATTTCTAGCAGCAGCCATAGCTGTAGTAGTCTGAAAGCATGTTTGCCATAGAGCCCTCTGGAAGAGGTCTCCAAGATGTTTTGATTTGCATATTTAAAAAAAGTGAAATAACTTCGTTGTTACATTGATTGAAAAGAGTTTGACTAGTGGAAAAAAAAAGGTGAGAGTATTCATTTTTGGAAGGAATCTTCTTAAAATATTGATGCTCATAAATTGTATCAGTATGTCTGAATTTTAATTGTAAATTAAAATTATTCCTATGTATATACATTTTAGCCTGAGGAAAGACAAGTGAGTATGAAATATAACCTGCTGTAATTTAATTTTCAGATGAGCAAGAGGATGAAGATGCCATCGTTAACAGAATATCGTATGTATAGCTCTTCTTGGAAGAACTTCTTTTCCTGAATATATTGTTATGATAGGAATCTTCTATGCTTCCAAATAAATAAGAGTCTATTTTAAATATTTAAATGTATTTTAAATAGATTGCTAGAGGGTCAGGGAAAATGATTTGGATAACTGGCACCTTGTGTTATGAAAAGTGTTATGAAAGTCCGGTCTAGGGCTTTTTTCACATATTGTGTTCCTGGTAGGCATGAAGTTGGCCAAAATAATATTGAATGAGGACCTGATGCAAGAGGTGAAATTGGGTGCAAGACCTGCATTTAGGTCTCTAAAACGTAGATGTTTAGGTGGGAGGTGTTGTAAGTTCCCACAGCAGTCGATGGAAGGCCTGTCAAGGGAGGCAGTGGATCCTGGGAAGAAAGTTGACTCCCTCTATAGCAGACATCTTATCTTGATCATTGTAAAAAAGCTGCAGAGGGGGTAACAAGTGGAAGACAAGCACTTGCCAGACCTACTGGTGTGCCAGCAATTCTCCCCTCATCCTCTTCCTTTGTAAAGCTAGGTGTTAATATCTCCTATTTGAATATGCCTCAAGATGTACAGAACCTCTGTGGCTGTTGCTGCCCTCTCAGTTGCATGGTTGGCTGAGCAATGTGAATTGGTTCCTTGTGTATTACAGTGTCCTTGTCTCTTCCCTGGTGGTGCTCTCATCCCCTTGGAAGGAGAACTTGTAGAAAAGTGTTGTAAATATAAAATGTTCTTTTTTCTTTCAGCCTAAGGTTTCTTGTTCCTTGAATGTGCCTGTTGTTTTCCTAAAAGTGATAACTCAAGCATTTGTAGATAGATTTTTCTCCATATGGCCTAATTGTCAGGACTTGAGGTGTGGAGGGAGGAGAAAACAAAGCCAAACTGCTGTAGCACTTTGCTATAGTTTGTTAGGTTTCACAGTTCTGGCTCAGAATACTTAAACATACTTAAATAAAAGAAAAAAATCTCAGAAGCCAACAACACTAACATAAGAATATTTTAAAAGATAAAATTAGTCACTCTTAATGTTAAGTTTTGTGTAAATGAGAAATGGATTTGTAGACTGTTAAGAAAGTAAGATTTCTGTAAGCAGCCTACAGATGCTCTTGTTGTAGGGATGTTCTATTTTTGTCATGCAATTTGAGAATTATTTCTAATTTTATTATAGCATTAGATTAGTTCTGTAAGAATGTTTTGTTGATCTTACTTTTTAAAGAACACAGTTCTTTTTAATGCCACAAGATGGCATGTGGTTTAAGTTGTATTTGGGATCTAAAAAGAATAAGCTTAAATATTTTAAGTATTTCTGAAAATTTCTGTATGTTGATTTTACAGCTATGAGACGATAACTTGAATAACTACTTTGTGGAAAAAAAACCCAACTTTTTTTTCAGTTTGGTATTTATGTATAATTATACATACTCACTCTTCAGCTGTTAGAAGGTTGCTTTTAAAAATTGTGCTAAGAATATAGAAATTGAATCTTTTTTTCTTACATATATGTCTATGTGGGAAATAAAAACTGAAAGAGGAGACTTGTGAAAAGATATTTAATGAGGTCCAGTAGTTTAGCCTTTGTATTACATTGGAATTGAATGCATACACGTGCCAAGAGAATAATTATGGGAGTTGGTAAAAACTAATTGTTTATACTGGGTTTTGTAAACTATTTTAAATTTGCTTTTTGGAAGTCAAATGTTTTGGAAATCTCAGTTTCTCATGCCTGTTTACAATCTAAGAATGTGTTGCCTTTAGATGCTGATTAACAAGTAGTTCAATTACTTTTTTTCCCTGCTGTTCAGAGCATGTTGGTGGTAACAGTGGTACCTTTCTTTAAATTTCAGACTGTTCTTGAGCACCTTCACTCTAGCAGTTTCAGCTGGTGCAGTCCTGCTTCTACCTTTCTCAATAATCAGCAATGAGATCCTGCTTTCTTTTCCACAAAATTACTATATTCAGTGGTTAAATGGCTCACTGATTCACGGTTAGTACTCAGCATAATGCAATTAAAATGGATGTCTTCATTATACATGCACAGATATATTCTTATTTTCAAGCTGATAACTCATTTTCATTAATGTGCTAATTGTTAATGTACTATTGGCTAATTGGTTTTGCTGCTGTGTGAGGTATCACAAAGTCTGTCTTAACTGTTCTGTTCTTTTTTTTGAGAATTATGCAGATTTGATGGAATTAAACCAAGTTCACGGCTTTGAATATTAATGTAAAATAAGAGCTCCTAGAAGCTACCTGAAACATGCTGTTCAAACTTCTTCCTCATGTCTTAATGCAAGATTCATGTGCCTTTCTCTTTATGATGATACCTACAAATTTATTCTCAAAATAAAAACATATTTTAAGAAACTTGCTAGCTGCGGGTGGTTTGGACTGGATAGTTAAATTCAGCTGTTAGTGATTTATGTGTAAATAAGGAAAATTTTGGAATGTAAATATTGTGGTAAAGATGTGCAGTAAAATAACTGGTGAAAACAAGATATTCTTTGCTAGGTTTGTCCGGAGAAAGTATGTTCACTATGTGAAACAATTTATTTAATCTGGTATAAATAATTTACAAGTTAACTGTGGCGTCCTCTTGAGTCTTGTGAGGAGATAGTAATTTGGCTTTGGAGGATTTTTCTCTGAAAAGTGTATGCATTTTGCTAAATGTGTAGTAATATTCACACATAGCAAATTCATGAATTTCCAGATCCCTAATTGGCAAAGATTTTGTTTGGGTTTTTGTTTTGTGAAGTGAGAGGAAACAAGGGATATTTGTAGGCCATGAAGGAGTAATTCTTTACAGTGGGGATGGCTGAACATTGAAAAAGGTTGTCCAGAGACACTGGGAGTTCTTGAAAGTTTTCCAAAACTCAGGTGGCCAAAGCCCTGAGCAGCCTGATGGCACCTGCAGTTTGGCTGTTTTAAGGGCAGATCAGACTATGTGATTTTACAGGTTCTTTCTAGTCGAGTTATTCTATTATGTGTTTTGTGATACATCGCGGGGGATTGCTAATTTGGTATGTCTCCTACATGGGAGGAAAAAACCCAAGCTAAATCTCATTTTTCACATCAATATAGCTGCTCCGACATTTATATTCTGTACTCCTCCCAAAAATTAATGGAAAATAATCCTTCTGAGTCTGAATTGCCTTTGGAAAAAGGACAATGAAATACATCAGAGACTGAAAATTATATAATAACTAGTTCAGAAATTTTTGCTCTGTCAGTTGTTGCTTGAGAAAATTTGGGTTAGTAAGAAATCTGCTGGAATAGTTGCTGTTAAATAGGGAAGCCTTTGAATTTGCCAGTGACCATCTTTTGATTTCAATGTGCTAACGTTTGAAAATACCACTGTATGGATACACAGTGTAATTTATATTTCCTAAGTCCAACAGCAGTGGCTAGCAAGGAGGGCAATTCAGCATCTTGGTGTTTCCGGGTGGAAGTGTATGGCAAAGGGGTAGGTGCGACTGCGGTAAACCTCGGGTGAGTTCAGGTGGTGCGGGGCGGGTTTTGGGTCTGGGAGGCTTTGGAGCGGGGCTGGGCCAGGAGCCGTTCCCTGGGGCAAGGGCTCCCCCGCACGGCATTCGCGGGGATCGCCCCGCTCGGGGAATCCCGTTCCGTGCCCGGCGGCGCCCGGCGCAGTCAGCGGGAGAAACCTGTGCGGCTTTGGGAGCTCGAAGCCCTGGCACCGGAGCCCGAGCTCAGAAATGCTCACATCCCCACAATACTCTGCCTACACAGCCTGCACGTATGGGTTGTGTACTGCTTTGCAAATGTTATCAAATGGGAGCATTTGTGTTGCTTTAGAACTTTTTTTTTTCCTAGGTTTATCAGTTACAGCTATCATCTGCGGTAGTTGAATCTGACACTGAGGGATTTTAATCTGTAGATCGTTGCATTACTTCTGGCAAATAAAAAAGTCGAAAATACATGCCTCAAACTTTTGAAACTAGGCAGAAAGGCCAAACCTTGTTCCAGTATAAACACTCTTAGCTAATTAATACATTCTGAAGTAATCCCAGAACTAGTTCTGACAGCAGTGTTCCCTTGTGCTGCTGTTGGGTACAGCCACCAGGTGGGGGTAAAACGTAATGAAACTGCCATGAATAAGAAAAATGGGAAAATGCTCAGGATTTAATCTGTTTGCCAAACACTGGGAAATTTTAAATTTTTATGTTTCATAACTTGTTTTATGGGGGACAGTCCTAGGTCACTACAAATGCAAAGGAAAAAAGTTCTAATTGACTGCTTAAAGCTTTTCTATATGTTGATGTCTGTAAGTGTCTCATGCAATTTTATGATGCAGTCAGTGTAGTAGAAAATAATTCTTTTTCTGGGTCTATTTTAATTTGATTTCTGAAGTACTAAATTAGGATAAGAAATACAGAGGACCCTTACTTTGAGGAAAGTGCATGTGTC
This sequence comes from Oriolus oriolus, assembly GCA_013400235.1. NCBI lineage: Eukaryota > Metazoa > Chordata > Aves > Passeriformes > Corvidae > Oriolus > Oriolus oriolus. The sequence goes on from VXBT01006884.1 coordinate 1,234,885, forward strand.
TGTCAGCAGCAGAACAGCACTGTCCTTGCCTCTCCTAACTTTATGTGCATATTGTAGCTCTGTAGTTTAATATTCTGTAAATGTGGTTCCTATATGCTACTAATACGTAAATTTCTGGATTTTAACTTTAAAAATTACCCTGGATGTGCACCAGTCTCCCCTCCCTTGAAATGCTCTGTGTACTCAGCAGCTCCTAAGTGCTGTTTTATGTTGTAAGATACACATGTAACAGAGCTGCTGAAATTAGGACAAGCAGGTATTGAACTTTGCATTAGGTAACTGAATGCATTCTGTCTTCAGTCAGAGAAAACTGCTGAAATAAGACTCCTACCCCCATCTAGTTGTATTTCTTCTCTTACTCTGGTGTCTTTTTTGGGGAAAAAAAAGGCGCAGACTGCTGGAGTTAATGTCCCCTCGTAAGGGCTGTTAATGACATTCTTGCTGATGTTGCTATGCCTGAATGTTTCTCAAATGGTAACAGGAGCTTCCTGGCAAAGCTAATTCTAAAGGAAAAATCCCCTTCTTTGTTAACTGGAGTTTAGCCACCTTTGGGCAGTCTGTTTTCTTTAGCAAATGAGTGTTATATTTCACGCATCTTTTGGAATTTTCGTGTTTTGTTTTCCATAGCTTGTTTGGCTGAGTTTGGTTGCTGAAGAGGTTCTTTTGGCCCCTGTCCCCCTCCTCCTCTTGTATTTCTACTTCAAATTTGAATGCTGTCATTTAAGGATAAAGGGAAGTATATGGTAGAAGCACTTTTAAGAGGGTATAGGCAAAGACCACTGCTAACTATTTTACATTTGGATCTAACTACAGAAATTTCTCTTGATAATGAATACCCCAGACATCCAGTAAATGTCTCTTTCCTTCCCTATTCTTTACAAAATCGACAGTTTCAAAGAGGAAAAGGAACAAGCCTGTACATGGGAAGAAGGAAACAGACAAAGCTGTTAGTTCGAATTGTCTTATGATGGGGGAATATTCTTTTTGAGTGATATTCAGGTGATATAACATTGTCCTGCAGAATTATGGAAATATGTGTGCCTTAGGGAAGGGGGGAACGAATCCTGTTTTTCTCTACAGACTTATTTTTTTTAGGATGTAAAACGTGGCAGTAGTTAGACCTGTTAGCTACTAAAGTGCAGATAAGCCTCTGCCTTTATAAAGAAGAAACACTGCATCCTGCACAACTTCTGATAAGATGATTGGTGATGGATTCATGTCTAGGCACCAGAAACTGGCTCTTCAGAAAGTGTTCAGCTTAGAAAATATTAATAGAGCAAATACCCTAATAAAGATTAGTTATCACTTCAGGTTGTTTTCTAAACCCTTTCTCTTCCTGCAGATGTCACATGTGTCTTACAGATGTCCTTGTTGTAGTTGGCTGTTGATTTTTCACATAGAATGGTTGAGGTGGGAAAGACCTCTGGAAATAACCTGCTCCAAGCAGGGTCAGTCAGAGAAGGCTGTGCAAGGCACTCCCCTTTTAGGTTTGAGTATGTTGAAGGATAGAGATTACAAAACCTGTGGGCAACCTGTCGCACTGCTTGAGTACAGTGACAGTGGAAAATGTTTGGGATTTTTAGTTTGTTTGGGTTTTTTTCTTTCCTTTTATGAGTAAGTAGACTTTCCAGTTTTTCAATTCATGCTCATTGCTTCTTCTCAATTCATTTGAAACCATTGTGAAGATCTGTTTTCATTTCTTCCTTCCTCATCAGATATTTATACACATGGATAAAATCTCCCTAAGCCCACTCGTCTCTGCTCTCTGTCCATTTGTCTGGCCTGTTGAGGTTAATCAGAGTTGCAGGATACTGCTGCTCCCCATTTTGTCTTGAGTAGATTTGCTGGGGATGTGCTCTCTCCCATCACCTCTAATTAGGTCACTAATGAAGGTGTTTTACCCCCCATCAGCCCCTTAGGGTGTACATACCACTGGTGACCGGCTTTCAGCCTGGCTCTGTCCTGCTGGTCACTACCCTGGGAGCCCAGCTCAGCCAGTGTTCAGTCCACCTCAGAGTCCACTTACCTTGCCCATACCTCATTAATTAAGCTATGAATTGGTTCATGCGAGATGATGTTGAAAGCCTTATAAAGTTGAGATAAAAATATCTACTGCTTTCCTCTTGCCTCCTGAGCCTGTCATTCTGTTGTGGAAGGCTGCTTGTTACCATAACTTCTGATTTGGAGGTGACGATGGCATTTGTGTACTGCTCATGTTAAAATCCATGGTTTGCCAAAGTCTCCTGAAAAAATATGGGAGGAAGGGAATATACAGAACTGGATTTTGTGAGATTCACTGAGAGCACTAAAATACTTTTGTCCTGAAAATTTCCACTATGGTTCTCTAAAGAGCCATCAGTGAGATTGTGGAAGTAGTACACCTGAGCTTGCAGTATGTCTCCCAAGGTTTTAGGCATTTACTGGTGAAAGGTAAGTTGTATCCAGTTTTTGTTTGAAGATCATTATTCAGAGAAATGGATATTTTTCAGCAATGACCTGTAAATAACTTTGTCCATAAACCCCTAGCACTTGTACATATACTACATTGTTATATGTATAGGAGGAAAATGTGATATATTTAACTGTTAACTTGTATATTTAACTGTGAAACTTATAATGTAAACCTTTTCTGGCTTGTTGCAGGTTTGTGGAATCTTGCCTCTCTTTTTTCAAATCTATGTTTATTTGTGTTGATGCCCTTTGCATTTTTCTTCCTGGAATCAGAAGGATTTGCTGGCTTGAAAAAGGTAGGAAAACACTATTAAATACAGAGTCATTGCAGTATATATTTCATTTTCAGCCCTTGTTTCTGATGTAACCAAAATTACAGATTGGGGAGGATTTGGTGCTGGGATGTGTGTGCTTATGTGAAGGCATATATACAGCCGCACACTCTGGCACAGGGCAGGTATACAGGGGAAGAGGGACTCGTTAAAAGCCACGTGTACTGAGATAAAGAAAAAGACTTAACTCTTTTTGTTTTGTTTATTTTTTTTAATGAAATGATTCAATCAAAATTTTACTTTTTGGAAGATAATTTTGTTGGGATGTGAAAAGGAGAGAAGGTTCAAAAAATGCACTAGAAATAAAATAACAAGGAAAAGAAGCACAAGTTTCTTGCTAATCGGAAGGGTGATTAAATAACAGATGACTCTGAGAAAACAAGCTTGATTTGTGAATTTTAAAGATTAAACATCCAAAAAAAGGTTTGAATATGGTCAGTATTAACAATAATACTGTTAAGAATTAACATGTTTTAAAATACTCAACTTAGCTGAATATATTCAGGTTGAGAGGGCTGTGTGTTTCAGTGAAGCAGGGAATACGGCAAAACAATTTTTGAACAATAAGATGATGATTGTATTAATACCTGAACTAAAGAAATACAGTGAAAAATTACTATAATAGGAGGCACATCAAAATTAATTTCAAATCATAAAGATCAAATAGATTAAACTGGAATGACTGTCTGGGGACCAATTGTAGCACATTTCCATTAATCTTTATCATCCAAATGATTACACTTTTGTTTTTAATGGTACTACACTTGAGGGAATTGTGCTCCCTTTGGATGACAATTGTCGGAAAGCAAAGGGTCTTGGAAAGTGATCTTGAAATCTGGAGAGTGAAATGAATTAAAGACGGATGCAAAAGACTGTGGGTCACTGATGCATGGTATGTAATGTAAAGGCACCAGGGAATAATTGTATTTGGAAGGAAAACATCATTCCTGGTTGCATTGACAGGAGCTGGCGTGAAGGCAGTGAAGTTGCCATTTTGGTTCTTGGTGGGATTAGGGAAAATTCAGCTGAAGTGCTGCATTCAAGATGGGATTTTTGGGTTCACTTGAGAAAAAACAGGACAGCAAAACAGACAAACAACTTAGAAACAACAGTGTGAAGGAACATTTTAATTCAGAGAAAATAATGTGGAGAAACAGAGACTTTATTCCACAGCAGAGAGTACTGGGGGATTACAGCAATGCAACTGTGTCAGAGAACACCCGCAGGGCCCAGCCCCGGTGGTGTGTAAATGTTGTCTGGAGTCACCTGTGCTGAGCTGATGCTGCTGCAGCATTGCTGTGTATTCACCAAACTGCAGAAGTATCCAGGTCACTTCAGCTACGAGCTTGGGTGACCAGTCAGCTTCACCTTGGAAGGAGGTTGGTCATGGACTGCTGTGTTTAACTCTACTTGTCCCGAAAACAAAACTCTCCTTTCTTCTTCCTTCACTTCAGGTATATACAGGGCTGAGAGCTTTTGGCAACTCCGTTTGTCCTTCCAGTTTTCATGTGGAGGCCACTCCATTTTCCTTTTGACACTGCCAGCAGCTAATATTTATCTTTTCTTCTAAAAAATATGTTAACTGATTTCAGTGGGGTTTGTGTCCCCTGCAATCCAACAAAAGCAAGGATTCTCTCTGTTAGTATACTGGGTAAGGTACTTCTGCTTGTAGAGTTCTGTTGGCTCCAACTGATGCTTTATGTATCCCAACTCCATGAAACTTACACTTTACATGAAACTTGTAATAGTTAAAGTGTAACTTTCTTATGGTAATGGTTATCAATAAATCCCATTCAAGATAAATCAGATCACCACTGCATGTTTATGCTTGAAAGCATTTGTGGGATGAGATGGATAAGATAAAACCAAAATCTTCTGCAGATGCCAGGGAAAAGATGGTTGTTGGTGCTTTAGAGTTTTGCTTCTTCATGGGGGCAGATGAGATCAGATTTTAGTATCAAAACCCACCTATTGGAGGGGAGGAAGTTCCATTTTGGAATTATTTTTTTTTTACTTTGAGTTCTGGACGTTTTTGAAACATCCCAGAAGCCAAGTGTGATTCTTGGTACAAATACTCCAGGCCTTTATGCAATGTCTGTTCTGCCTCACTGCTGCGTTAAAAATTGTCCAAAATGGATGGAATTGTTTTGCTTGTTTTGAGTGAGCCTTAAAGCTGCTGGTCAAGATTCAGGAACTGTGGTCTGTTGTAATATGAACATACCTTGTCTTTGATTGCTTTTCTTGGAAAGTAAGTGGCAGATGGCACTTCTGGACTAAGTTGATAGTTAAAATTAAATGTGCTGTTCTGTTCAGATGCTGATGTAGATAAATGATTCTACTTGTAATAATTGCTATATATGTTTTAAAGAATTACATCACATAACTGAGTGATTAGAATCTGGGAAAATTCATCATTAACTCGGGATTACATGTAAGGTTTTCAGTTCTAGCATCTGTGAAGGAAAGGTATTTCCCAGAATTTTTTTACTTTCTGTAGATTTTTGTCATGTTTCTTACCTCTTTCCTGGGAAGATTTTGAGACCATGATTACTTTGTAGAATTTTGGTATTTGAACAAATTATTTTGTGTAGTTTTTTAAAAAAGGAATTTTCATTCATTACATCAAACTATTGGACCAGAGACATAAAACGTTGTTCAAATGCTATTACTGTTCACTGGAAAAAACAGATTTTAGCGATCTCAATTTAAAAGAACACTTCATACATTTGGCAAAACTTGTAGCATTTAAGAGAAGAATGATCTGTAAATGTAAAGATATTCAGTAAAGAGGTTTGGCATGGATCTTTAATCTTTCAGTTGGGAAAGCAGTTGATTCTAGATACCCAGCTCAGATCAAAATTTGGATAAAATGACTGTTCCAGTGGAAGCTTTTATGCAGGTCATCTTGAATTCGTCATTGAATTACCTTCATCATAATGACTAGATAGGTCACTTGGGATATAGGTGTGCGCAGTGAGGATGGCTATTTGAAGGTCTTAATAGATGAATTACTTGTTGGATTTTAATAAAAGTTCTGAAAATGCATAATTAAAAGAGTTTCATTCTTGAAATAGAAATTTAATTTTTCATTTTTAATGGATATCTTTGTTCAGATTAAATAGCAACAGTAATTTTAGTCATTATCATGTATGGGTCTGACTCCTGAAGATTTTAGCCATCTGTTTGTTTATCACAGACTGTGCTATAAAGGTTGATTTTATGTATTGGCTGTAATGTGTGGGGTTTTTTTCTCTTCAAACTCTGATGTTTCAGATAGCTCATAGGTTACTATTGTGAGCTTTGTATAAGCTTTCTTTCCATGTTCTTTCCATGTTCCTGAATGGTAGCATTGCTCCCTTAACTGTTTGGAATCAGAATGGATTTGATTAACCATCTTCCAGTTTCCTATGGCTCTTTTCCCTGGCTGCTAGTATACTTTCTAAATGGCACAAGGCCTCTCTTAGAGACTCACTTGGATTCCCCAGGGCAGGAGTTTAAAACAACCAAGGGCTTTTGCATATTGTGCAAAGGAGACAAATAGGGAAATGAGGTGGTGGCCATGGACGGATGCAGTGCTGCACTGGAATTCAGACTGATTCTCTGCTAGTTTTTCATAAAATCTGCTGTGTGAATTCAGAAAGGGGCATTTTAGGCCTAAGGGGGTTGGCCATGCCCTTCAAAAGAGTTTAAGTGCTGCTCTTTGCTCTTGTTCATTTCCATTTAATGGCACTTGAAGAATTCTGATGTCAGGACAGTAATAATAATCCAGCCAATACTGGAGGTGTGTAATATACATATGTATATATGTATGTCCTTGTCTGTCTGCCATGTGTGTATGGATGCACATGTATCTTTGTGCACACATATGAATTGGATTTTTCAAGACTTTGAATTGTGATACATTGCACCTTAGCCAGTGCTGTTAACTGAGCTGTTGGAGTACCTGATATCACTTTAATCTCTTGCATCAGTATAAAAAACTGTTTTACATTTTTCTCTGTTCTTCTTTTGTAGAGTCTGTGCATAAAGTTATGTTTCTTGTTTAGGTAATCTTTCAGTTCTTTGTCACTGGTGTTCTCAGATTCTAAAGTAGTTATGAAACAAAGTTGTCAGCAGTGTTTCTTAATGTCAGAATTAACCTCATTCTTTATCATTCTCTCCAAAAAAGAAAAATTGTGCTGTTTGCAGTTGAGTATCTGTAGGTTACAATGCTGATGTTTCCATGTGTGGTAACAGAGTGCACAGAAAATTACACGTGTGCTGCTGCGTGAAGGAGGCAAACATTTTTGAGGAGATAATTGCTGTACCTTTTCTTGACCTTTAAAATATGCTTTCTCTTGATGTAACTTCAATGGAAATTTGTATGTATTTGAAGTTGACAAAGAGAAAGACGTTTAGGAGTAATTTCCTTGTAAGAAAATACAAATAGTGCAATTTACCACTGCAAGAAACTGGAAAAACTAGGTATTGCATAATCACAAGTGTAGAGTTTTAAAAAGGCTTTATGAAGTATATTACCTTAATAATGATCTTTGAACTTGTAGTCATAGCATAAAGTTTAACACGAGCGACAGCAACATCCTGACCAATTATCCAAATTATCCAGACATCCCAAAATGTTCAGAACACAACACACAGAGTCTGTGGATTAAGAGGTTAACTCCTGGAACATCAAAAGAAGTGCATGATAATAAAAACAAATAGTACAAAAATTTGAGGTAACTTCCTTGCTTAATTAATTAGGTAGACCAGGTGGAAGCGAAGAGGCCAGAGCTGGTGCTCAGAATGTCTATAAAGCTGAGCAACATGACAGCACAATGGAGGAGGAACAAAGATTTTTTTAATATACTTCTATCCTGTGTCACAGTTTGAAATTGTCCTGGTTTATGTCCCTTTTGGCAAACTTACATAAAAGTGACCCTGTACTGTATTTTATGACCAGATGACTTTTTTCCCAGTGGCTAATTTGTATCAGACCCCCATCTTAAAGAGACACAGAAATGAGTAGGAAGTCCATGCCGGTTTGTCTCAATGAGCTTTCATTGCATGCTTTCATTATTTTTGCTCGTTTTTGCCACTGATCATCCATAAATTGTTGGAAATGAGTGATTAAGGAAGTGCTGCTTAGTGTTAGTGGCACATGCACATTCTTGGTATGTTTTTTGTGGGTGAGAGGAAATCGCGTACTGCACAAACAAAAAGGAAAACTCCTGCTGAGAACCTTTCAAGGAAATTTAACTTGCGTGATGTTTTGATCTTGGTGTTTATTACAGAAAATAAGAGTAATATTTCACCAGCTATTGTTATGTGTCAGCTAGTCTCTCCATCTGCTTGCCTTTCCTTGATGGCTCTTCCCAAATTCTCAGTTTATTTTAATAAAAACACCACTTAAAAATGTAGCAGTTTATTCATATGCTGAAGGCAGGTGAGCTGGGCCAGTGTTCAGAACATTTATTATGTTGTGCTTGCTACTGTATAAAGATTTGGCTGTTGTGGCTGCAAAGCCCTGCCTGTGTCAGCAGCTGCAGTTTAACCCGTGCAAGTAAAACATGGGGTGTAGTTCCTTTCCAGAGAGTGAAATGCACTTCTGCTCTTAAAGGCAGATTTCTTCCCCTCATCACTTTTACTGAAGCATGGCTTTTAAAAAGATTTTTTAAAGTAAAATTACTTATTTGGGGAGAAGGTGAAAAGTTGAACCTTTGCAAAAATACTATCAGTAACATTTTTTGAAACTGCTTCTTTTTTGCTATAATCTGTTGTTAGCTTGCTGAACACCCACAGTGTGTATGTCTCTCATCTCCTCAGTATTTGATTTGATCCACTTTATATTTATCAATAGCAATGATTTTTCCTAGTCATGCCACTGTGAAATAAGACTGAACTAAGCTTAAGTTTCTGATGTGTTGTGTTGCAATGCATTGTATTTGCAAACTCCAAGTAAGAAAAACCGCAGTAATAAATATAGTGAAAAGTGAACCTGCTGCTTTTTTATTTCTTGGTGGGTATGGAAATTCTAATTTCTGTATTTTTTCCATGTAGAAAATCTGTACTCCCAGCTTTGCTGTTTGTACTGGTAGAACTCTGGTACAACTGTAGGTGTAGACTACTATAGAAGACATTTCAGTGTGTGATGACAATGTAGGAAGTATGTTCAAAGTTAGCTTTAAAGTATTTACTTTTAGAAACCTTTTTGCTTATCTCAAGCAGATTTTCATGGAAAGAAATTTGTTCCTATATTGCAAAATACTGGCACATAAGTGGCTTGGAAATCCTTTCCAATGTGAAATCATCTCTAATTAAAATCAGTCAGGTTTTAAAATTTGCCTTGATTTGTCTGTAAAAGGGATTTGGAGAGTTCAGGAATCTTGAGCCTTGTTTGCAAACAGCATTTGACTGTGCTTTATGCTTTTGGCTTGTACCTCTGACTGCAATACCCACAGGCCACTCTGTGTCATGGCTCACCTAATAGTCTTGAGGTACCCTGTTAACAGTGGATGTTTATTTGGCATTTAAGGTCATATTTATTTGTCTATAAAATAATTCAGCATGAATTGAGACTTCAGTGCTCTGATGTCTATGAAATGTTTACTAGTATGTAACTGAATTATTGTACATTATATTACAACCCATTTACTCATTCCATTAGTAATACCAGAGACAAAAGTTGTTTAATCAGTCACATCAAAGGCAGCTGTTTAGGTTTGTATTTTTGACATAAGCTAACACGTTAAATTCAGATATGAAGTCCAGTTTTTAAACTGGAGTCCTTTAAAATGACACCACCTAAAATTTATTAGAGTTTGTTGTTGTTTGGAAGCGGATCCTGATTATTTTGGGATTTTGATTTGGCCAGTAGCTTGATCATGGGTTTTCCTTTTCCCTATTAAAATAAAAGCATACCTAGCTGGCAGTTGTACAAACCCTTAATCTGTAGGATGTAAGGTGCAGAGTTAAGGACTGTATTTAACTGTAAATCTTGCATTAAGGATGATGCATATCTGGAACCTTTGTGGGGTTCCTGCTTCCACTGAAGTCTCAGAAACAGCTTGTACACAGCTAAATGTAGAGTGTATTTGGAATTTGTAATGTAAGACAGCCCCATCTAATATTAAATATGAGAAGAGCTTATAAAATGGTTGGAAAGGGAAGATGAGAAAGTTTAGTATAACTTGTTAGCATGTCACAGTGACAAGTGTTATAACTCTGAAAACATGTTAAAATTACAGCTTTGCACTACCAAGTCCTTCATTTGCACTTCTGCAGAGGAAAGAAAAATATTCTTACCTTACAGGTATATATATTAGCAAATTAGTGTGTAAAGAGTTTGGTCAGTGTTTGGCCTACTTTTGTGAATCTGTGACTGGAATCTGTAACTCTACTGTAGATTAGTGTGAAAGGAAAATACCTTTGTAAAAGTAATGTCTGTTTGCTGTCCTTTCACAATGATATAAGAGCATGAAAATTACTACAGGTAAGTCAAAAAAGGTTGGGAATCCTGGTTGTATTACTATTTTTTTGTATTTCAAAACCTTGACTTCAGCACACATAATTTTTTTTTTCCTAAATGTCTGTATTTAGACATTTAGGATCAAAGGCTGCTGTGCAGGACAGGTAAATAACATCCGTGTATTTGACAGCTTAAGGTCACATCATGTTTCACTGAGAGTGAGATAAAAAAATTCAAGAATCAGTGGCCAGGAGAGAGAAACTTGTCGTATGAGGAATAATGGCTTAATGTGAATTTGGTTTTGTAGATATATAAAACATTTTATCCGGTTTTTATAAGACTTCTTGCTAAAGTCAGTTGGGGACATTATATGCAAAAATCTGCCTTTTTTATATTAGCATAGGGAGATCTGTGGTTTGTTGAACATAAGTAACAGTTCTGTATCTGGGGACAGCTGAGGGGGAAATAAGGGAATGTTGGTTGTTGCACACATTGGATCAAGATGTGATGAGATGTGATCTGTGCTCCGTTTCATTGAAGTAGTTAAATGTCAGATGGTTGCTTCCATAAATTAGATGGTACTTCGTTTAAAGAGGCCTCAGTGTAAGGTACAAGAAAATAGGCTACCAGGAGATAAGCTGATGGTGGAGTTTATTTGGTACAGCTTTTCTGCACTGGCTGCCTCACTGCCACTTTGTTATCTGAGCAGGGGTTCAACCTTTCTGCAGCAGAGTGTGGAGTTGAGGTTATAATTACTTTTTTTGAACAGCTCTATAATGCAGTTAGAAAATCAAAATGTGTCAGGTTAGTTTGTGTTCTTGCAGCATTTTAGTGTATTTGAGCTGTGGAAATTTGTAGAGTAACAAGATGAACCAAGTGTTGTTAGTAATATTGGGGTAAAAATACTGCTCAAAAGAAATGGTGTTATTTTGAAATGTATTTTTTCTGACTGTGACTTCTCTAGCACACCGTGAGAATCCGTGTTAGGTGACACATTATGAGTAGGTAGAGGCATCTGTAAAAGTACTCGGTTTTGGAAACCAGCACTGGAGCATTAGTTATTCCACCTCACCCTGGCCGGGAATGGGCTGCATTGCTGAACTTTTGTGCTTTCCCCACGCCTACGTTGCCCTGAACTTGCACATTTGTGCTGTATGTAGCATGCTTATGCTTCGTAGACTTTCCACAGTTTCTGCTAAAAGCCTTAACACGTAGCTGGAAGCCTGCAAATGGAATAAGATGAGAATATTTTCCTCTGCTGCTGTCTTAGTGGATGAATTGAGTTAAAATAGGTTTTTTTGTTACAGTTTTTATTTGGTTTTAGGATAACTTAGAGTTCTGCATGGGCAAAAACAAACATGTTAAATACTTCTACTACTTGTAAAGTGTGCAGATGGTACAGCTACCAATGTTAAGCTTGAATCTCTTAGTTTTTCACTGATGTAAACTGAAGCACTGGCTTCTAAAATATTTTTTCTTCCTAAAACACTTTTTTTTAGGCAGAAATAAGTAGCTTTTAAATTTTGTTTGAATGGAGCATTCTTAATGCCCTCTATAGGCCCTTCTGTTTGTGGTAGATGATAGCTGTGTATCTGAAAACTCGGAGATGTAATTCTTTTTCTTTTTTATTGTCAGTTTATAATATTCATGTAAGAATTTAATTTAAAACTGAAATGTTTCATGGAAAAATTTACCATCCTTTGGGAAGGAAGTATTCACATGCAGGATCCCTGAAATGGCTGTGATTCAGACCACATTTTTAGTCAATGGAAACAGGTAGATGCCTCTAAGAATTTGGCATGTCTGAGTTAGAGGCCTCAAGAGGCAATGTGAGCATCTTCCCATTCTAGTGTGTTTGGATTTATTTCATTGATTGGTCAGAAACATTAAATTGATTTGCTGTTAGTTTTATTTAGAGGATGTGATTTGTTTTATAAAAATGGCTAGTTTATGCATGAAGAATATCTTATTAAGATTTGAATATTTAAATATTTTCACATTAGTCAGTGTCTTCATTTGCGTCTCCATTGACACCAAGTAGTGACGTTCAGAACAAGGAAAACTTTGTCTCTCTTTGAAGTCTTGTTGGAACCCCAGGTTCTGACAGTCTCAGCCTTTCAGTGCTGACAGGCAGTGAGAAAGCATACTGCGTTTGACCTGAGACCTTGGAAAAGACTTCCTAAATTATGTGATAACACTGGGATTGTTTCTGTGTAAGTAAAATTATGTCACTGGGTGGAATATGTAGAAATGTAGAAATTCAGTAATACATATGTATACATATAGGTGTGTGCAACAGGATGGAGGGTTTTGGGTGTTGGCTTTTTGTTCTTTCCTTCCTTCTCCTTCTTCACCTTTCTTGGTGTCCTGTCATTGGGTGAAAAAATCTGCAGTGCAGAACGTAGGTAAATGGTTACTGGATTAAAAGTATAAATATATTAGTTGGCATTTGTTAGTTGGACAATTTGAGATATAAATGACCTTGTTAGCTAGAACTCCTTGCCATTTTTTTCTGCCTTTCCTGCCTTGTTAACTTCAATGCTGCAGCTGTACAGTCTTGCCATAGATAAGATAAGAATAAACATCTTCTGAGACCGGAGAACGCCAAGCCTCTCTCTTACTTATAATTCAAACTCTGAATAAAAGGACTCACGACTAATAAGGGAAAGATAACAGGAAACCAGAAACCCACAAAGTCTATGCACTTTTGTTACTTTATATTTAAATTGAAAAATACTTTAAAGATTTACTGTAATTGTAATTTTAATTCACAGAGAAGAAAATTTCTATAGAACTTTATATTGATAGTGGAAAGGTTTAATATAATTGTCTTAATCATAGAAAGGCAATAAACATTTTTCTAATGTGTTTTCATTTATTAAATGAAACTTTACTAGGCAGACACCACTTTTCATTCCTTCTCTGAAAGCAGTGGCTTTTTGATACTGATAACCATGTGACATTTAGACCTATAGTCTATATTACTTATATAGTATTACTAGAATTACTTCACGTTAAGGATTGTTCTATATTACAATCACTTATTCTGAACTGACATCTCAAGGAAGGAGCTTACATATCTGTAGTGAGAATTTGTGAGGCAGACAACAACTTTGTTTACAAAGGAGGGGAGGAGGGAGAACCAAAGACTTTCTCCCATCTCTGTCCATTTTTTTTGGTAGCTTTTTCAAGAGTTTCCTAGCTTATTAATAGGAACTTCCAGCATTCGGGTGCTTTGACCAGTTCCTAGAAGTGTGCTTTCTTCTTGGGCTTATTCACCCTGTCAGGGTGTTAGTAGTAGACATGACTTCAGGGGGTTTACTTTTCTTTTCTGTACTTATTTTAGAACTTTAAAAGTGATCTTTGTGGTTATACATGTCATTTGCTTTTGGTAACTGTCTTCAGGGTTTCTTTCTGCCAGAAACACAATCACAAATTCCAAGTCTTTCTTTATACTCTGCGTTACTTGTCTTAATGCTCTGCCAAGCTACAAAGAAGTTGGAAAACATCTATTTATCTTCCTATCAGGCCAGTCTAGCAGGAAAGATGCTTTCTGATCCAAAAGTAAATTGTTAGAGGGAGACTCATAGTGTCAGAAATCCCACAGCTCCCATGTTGTTGTTGCAGGTGGCTTTGGAAAGTCTGGGAAACTTGGTAGGTGGAGGGAGTGGAGCATCTGAGAGCTAATCAATGAGGGCTGGGCTAGTGAATGGAACAACAGAGCAAACTTGCGGGGAAAGGGGTAACACTGGGGCGGTTACCATTCCACTGTGATTGTCCTTTCATTTCCCATTGCTCTTCTCCCCAGAAGGTTTGGGTTCTATGTCCATAGATCTGCATAGGGCAAGCTGCAGCAGGGCAGTTGTGTACATCTGACAGCTGTAGGCTGTATTAGTTTATTCCAGTTAGTGTATGCTTGCATTTTATCTGCTATTCTGTCTAGCTTTTCCTCATTTTAAGAAATTGGTGTGTATTCTGGTATGTATTCTGTTACAAAATTTGGAAGGAATAATATTTCTAATGTACTATTTCTATGTTAAATCTACAAGAATGATACCTGATGTGGAAGAGCCCTCGGGTATGCTCTTTGCTTGAGTAATTTGAATCCATGTATTTGAAACAGTGCCTTAACTTCTAGGCATTAAATGATTCTCACATTATCATTCTCACTGGAGTCCATCTTGCATTGGATAATTGAATAATCTTAGGGAAAAAAGTGAGAAAGAACTGGTTTTTATCCTGGTCATGAGGACTCAAATCTGCAAGGAGTCCATGTTGGTTCTTAGGTTATTTTGCTGAGTTATTTGTGTGCAGCGGTGTCAACAGGAATGTTTGATGGGTATGGACCCCATACTATGCTATAACATTTTTGTTTGGACACTCGTCTGGGACGCTGAAGAAGGGAGCATAAGTTTTCTTTGGCAGAGGAATCACTCCAGTGGGTGTGCTGCATCCTGAATAGATGGCCTGCTCACCAGGCATCTTTTTCTTGAGCTCTAGTTGAGGGATTTTGGTCCTTCACTTCCAGATTGGCAGGCGTAACTCTAATGCTTATTGTTACATGTCTTTAGCCAGTACCCAAAGAAATAATTTTGGGTTTTTTTTGACAAAACTTTCATTTTGTTTTTCTCTGTCCAGTTCTTTGCTTCTCTTTGATTTTCTGCATTTTGTTACTTATCCCGTGTAGCTGTTAAGTTTGATACAGTTCAATATTTCAGCTGCCTACTCTTCCTCCATTGACAGCATAGTAACAACTGTGAAACCATCTGAGAAAAGATACTAA
The DNA here is from genome assembly GCA_013400235.1 of Oriolus oriolus. Classification (NCBI taxonomy): domain Eukaryota; kingdom Metazoa; phylum Chordata; class Aves; order Passeriformes; family Corvidae; genus Oriolus; species Oriolus oriolus. The sequence goes on from VXBT01006884.1 coordinate 1,249,898, forward strand.
CAGAAAAATCAGCTGAAAGTTGCTGGGAATGTTTATGACTGAATTTTTCATGTTTGTATTGTGTGGAAAATAAATATAAACTTTAAAGTATACTTGTGTTGTGTTGAAAAGTGCTCATTTTAATCTTAAAATCCCCACAGGCTGGGAAGATTCTGTGAAGGAAGAGGTGGTGTGGGAGAAGACACAGTCAGTGCTGGTTAGAGTCTGAAGTGTTTGGTTCTTGTATGGGCAAGGAAATGTTGGGGTTTCTTTTTTTTTTTTCCCCCTGCTTGAATCTGATGCCTTAATATATTACTTCTTGGTTAAAATTTTCTTAGCTTGCTCCATGAGGGTTCTGAATCATTAGCAGGTGCATTTTTAAAATGAACTGAGTTTTCCTAAAACTAAAGCATCTGATTTTGACTTAGTAATTTGTGTAGTCTCATAAGGTAATGACCCCTTGACTAAATGTAAAGTGTGCTAAATGTAGTATGTGTTTAATGTTGCCTGATGCAAAATGGTTCTCCTTCTTCTTATTAAAAAACTTGTTTGTGGACTGCCTTGAATAGGTCACAGCAAAGGTTGCTCCAAGTCTGGTGTCAAACCATAGAAATGGGTGAAATGCTTGACACTCATCTCTTCACTAATGCTCACAAATGGAGAAAAAGGGGGTGTCACATGCTACAAAATGTAATTGGGGTTAATATGTAACATCCCCAACCTTATACCCAGTGTAATTCCCCCTTTTTTAGTGCCTCCACTTTTCCTGCAGATGTTATCATGTGTATTTGTTGCCATCAGCCCCTCACTGAACAAATCTTGAGGTTACTAAGACTCCTTTCTGTCACGTGAAAACAATGGGCGTCATGTGTACTTTAAATGTGCCATGATTGCACAAATGTTTCCCAGGCTTTCCCCATGGGTCAGGGCATGGTGTAAAAAGTGATGTTTACCTACCTTGCAAGAGGTCAAGATGTCCAAGCAGAACTGTGTTCAAATATTCAGCACCATAGAAACTTAGTTAGCACTCTCTGGTTTTGTGTGTAACATGTAATTTTTATTTCCTTGATGATAGGGTGTTTTATTATTTTTTTTCCTGCACAATTGCAACCAAATTAAAATGTGGTAATAACAAAAGCCATTCCATGTCCCACATTGGCAATGTAGCTCCAAAAATGTCCATCTTACAGGAGCTAATAATATGTTCATCAAAGTCTCTATAGCCAGGTAATTTTCCAACAAAGAAATGCTTTTTCTTAAGGTAACAATGGAGCTGTAGTTCTTCGCCTCTACCAGGAATTTTGCCCCTTGCATAAAGAGAAGATAACATATTGAAAGGTTTTCTAATCATTCATCAGCATTAAAACGAAAGAACTCTTGGTAAATATCTCTACATATATGTTAAAATCCATATAGCATTAGACAGCATTAAAAACTATGCTTAAATTTCTGAAGAATAACATTTGTGTTTCTAATTATAACTGGCAGAGCATAAATTGGCAAAAAATGGCTCAATTGCTTTCATTTATGTGATAATTCTTTCGCAAAAAATAACAACTTGTGAGTTGCTGGCACAGAGTTGTGCCACTGCTCGGAAGATAACATTAGCTTCCACAGTGTCTTTCCTGGAATATGGTGCATATCTTACCTTAGAATGGCAGTTGTCAGAGATTTCCTTTTAAACTCTCCAGAGTTTACATGTGGCTCTTAATGGAGAGAGGAGCAGGCAGGGGGTTTCTTACCTATGCGCTGCCTTTGTGAGTCAGGAGAGATCCCTGTGCCAGCTGCTGGTTATATGAGAGGCTTGAAACTTGGTGCACAAACAGTGTGCAGAGCAAGGTCTTCACTTATTACTGGTGCCAGATTAATGGCAAAGCATTTTGTATTACATTTGTATAATTCAAAGTACTTACATAATTTTAAATGGGGAAAAAAACCCCAACACTTTTGTCTCCATTATCAAGAAAATTTCCTTTTCCTTACTGAAAATCTGTAAGAGCCTATCACCACACATGCCATCTTCTAAAGTAAAACCAGTCTCTAGGTGTTATGTGTGTGAACACACATAGCAGGAAAAGTCTTAATGTGTTGTAAGTGGCGTAATAGTCATCCCTCAACACAAATGTACTGCAGGGGAGAGGTGGTTTCCTTGGTAATTATGCTTTCTGAGTTGCTTGTATGACATCTGTTATCCCTTCAGGACTGTTGTTGCCATTTGTACTTCATTGGGTTTTTCAGATGTAGAATTATCTTTTTTGGCCATGTGCTGTTTTTTAATATCTTTTGGCTATTTGTCATTCAGGATGACTTATCTGTATTAATCATAATAGAAAACAATCATGGTAAGATTTTGATGTTGCCTTCCAGAGTAGCAATTAAAAATTTGTCAGAACACTTCTAAAATAATTAAAACCTTTCCTGCTAAAATTAGGCTTTTCTGGAAACATGAACCCTTAGGCCTGGTGCTCCAGGCAGCATAAGTAGCTCAGTATTAAACTATAAAAACTTCTGAATGTCTTGACAATTGAATTTTAAAGAATTAGAAGTCTGAGAGTCAGGTATCTCTAAGGCTGTACAAACCACAAGATCCTTAGAATGTGTTTGTAGGACAGCTTTTATTTGTAGGCAGGCCTTGAGAGCTTCAAATGCTCTTTTTTTTTTTCACTCTCCCCATTAGTGCACAGAGAAGATGACAGATATTACTGGGGTTCTGGCAAGTTGCAGTCTGCTGGGATTGATGTGTTAAATATCTTTCCTGTAATAAAATACTTCACTTGGTTAAGTGCTCACGTTAAACAACTGGGTGGATTTTGAAAATACGCTGTGAGTGAAAGTGTAGGTGAGCTGTGGACTAGTAAGCTGTGAAACCTTGAAGTTTAAAAAATAAGGTGGGGAGGGTTTGAGGGTATAATCTGTCTTTTTCCCCAATTTTCTTGATAAACAGTTAAATTACAGTTTCAATTAGATTATAGTAATTTGCTTCTAAAAGTTTTTGTTTATTGTATTTTTTTTTTATCTTCCACAAGAGACTCCTTTACTGTGCCAGTCAGCCTGTAAGATGTCACACTTCTGCTTAGGGATAGTAGGGAACCACACAGGGAATTGACTTTCAGGAGTTGCTTTTGCTTTATGGATAATGTGAAACTCAACTGGAGGAATTTGTAAGGTGGTGGGTGTGTTCTGTTTTCCTGTTCAGCAGTTACCAAAGATGTTATGTGCTTGTAGTGCAATGACAGTTGATGCTTTGTTCTAGATAGCTTCATGGAAAAAGGCTTTAAAAAGTGGGGTTACTGAAACCAAAGCCACTGTTCAGGTAGAGAAGTACCACCTTCCTTCAAACTGGAGGGTGTTCGTGCTTCTTAAACAATGATCCTGAGTCCATTTCAGGAACATGGCCCTCTCATTTATGGACATGCAGAGAAGTTTATGTGTGAATAAAGATCAGACTCTTTTCAACATTTCTGCCTTTCTTTTTAGCTTCCATTGGTTCTATCCTGTTGCTCTTTGTCTTCCACTTCCAGTTCATCTCCTTCTCCTTCTTGGTGTTTACAGCCCTCCCTCTTCTCTACATGTCCCTGGAGAGCAGTGTGTACGAAAGTGAGGGTGCTTTCTGAGCCCTTTCTCTTTAATAGAAAAATCTGTCTATGTCATTCTTGGTTTTTTTCTTCCTGATATCTTCCGGTAGTGTCTGAAGAACTAACCATGCTTTATATTGCTTCATATGTTTCCATTGATGAAAATATATCCTGGTTGCAGATTCAAATTTTCTAATCTTTGAGTGGCAAATAGTCTTTCTAATTGTAGGCTTTGCTCTAGACAAGTTTGGTTTTTTTTTTTAAAGGAATATATTTTTCCAGGTCCTCCTACTTCCCTTGTTTCTTTCCCACCCCTTTCTCCTCATGCACACAAATGTAACCTGAAGTCATAGCAATATTCTTAGTGTATAGCATTGCGCGTATGAAAGCCCACCACCTTAACATGTATTTCAATTGCCCACTTAATTTTATAATGTCAAACATAATCACATTTTGGGAAAATGAAGCCAGTGTATTTTTACATTTTTAATTATTTCTATTATTTGTTATTTAAGGCTGTGTAGTTAATGCGAGATTGAAATCTGAGTTTGATATTTTATTGATAGTGGTGTTGAGGTTGTTCTCTTTATGCCCATCTTTAATAAACCAAATAGATATCTTTAGTCTGTATCAGTCTGCATCTTGTGTTTGAATTCTTCTTTAAGTACTAGAACACAGGATAGCTACAAATCAGCCGTTTTCCTCACTGGAGGCATCCTGGTGCTTTGCTGTGCAATCCATGCTTGGTTTGGAGGATGTTTTAAGGGTGAAATAGTGTTTGTGTAACCAAATGCAGTTTTGAAAGCTGAGATACAGAACCATCTTCTAAAAAGCCTGATGCAATCTGGTTGGTTGTATAGTGCTGAATAAACTGATTGTCCTTGTTTAGAATGCTGATTGGAAATAGTCTTGTGTACCTACACTTTGAGTTTTCTCATATTGCACTGATGTTCTGTGCTCAAGGCAGATCCAGTGGTGTAGACTGAGCATGAGAAATAAATGTACTCTACAAGCTGATTTCAAGTCTCCAGTTTTAGATGGGATTGTTGGTGATTTTGAAGATGTCAGGCTCTAATGCTCCTTTTCACATACAGAGGAAGAAATGTGAGGAGTAAATGGATTCAAAAAGTGCAACAGGTATTAATGTGAAATAGAAGTGACAATGTGTTCTGTTGCTGGGACGTTTGGTTCATCTAAGAAATTTGAGTAATACAGTGGAACTGTGGAAGACAAGTGAAATGACTCAGAAGAAATGTTAAAACCAAAATGCCAGGGAAGAGGTTTTTGCTCAGGAAAAAAAGAAAAGAACTAAAGCACCAAACTTCAAGTTTTATTTGGATAGTTTTGCTTTATTGAAATAAAATGAAATATTTCTTACATGTACCTGTATCTTTATCAAAGTCAGGAGTACAGATTCTTGCCCAGCTCTTTAATTACTGATGTTAGTAATAATAGTGTTCAAGCTTTATATTTTTCAACCTGAATAAGCAAAACTACCCTCAGCAAAAATAAGAAGTAATAAGGGTGCCTGAGGTTCATTTCTTACTACTTTTTTTACTGTGAGGGTGCCTGAGTACTGGCAGAGGTTGTCCAGAGAGGTTTTGGAGTCTTCAAGCTTGGAGATACTCAAAAGATGCTTGGACAGGGTCCTGGCAACCAAATCTAGGTGTCCCTGCTTGAGCAGGGAGTGGACCAGGTGACCTCTGGAGATCCTTGCCAGCCTCAGTTATTCCATGATTCTCTAGAGGTTTTCTCTGTGTGCACGGGGGGGAAAATTCTGTACCTTTCATTCCTTTCAAATAGCAGCTATTTGGCAGGTACTTTAATGTATGTAAGTATGAACTAATGTGCCTGGAACATTAATGTTTTCATAAGGCACAGTCTTATAGGTGCCTAATTGAGATTAAGTATTTACCTATGTGCTTTAAAGTGTCTTAATTTCTTTTTTATCCTGGACCATTACCAAGTATTCATTAGTGTCTATGACAGAATATTTCTATCTAGTCACTTCACCAAAGTTCTTAATATTTTTATTTCACTATTTTTAAATGATCATGAGAGTGTGAATCCTCGTGTGTGTGTGCTGTGCAGTATAAAAATTGTTCTGCCCGCAGCAGAACGGAGTGAGTTGTCAGTGGTAACCTTACTGTTGTGCAGAGGACTGATGGAGGAGGGGAACCTGGTGTGCTACAAGAGATCAGTGCTCATGATTAGGATGTCTGAGGTCCTCGTTCATGGTTGGATGCAGTGATTAATGTAGAGAGCATAATTTCCAGGGTAAATGCCATATAAAGATTACCCTTAAGTAATCCCCTAGTTAAGCAGTGAGGAAAGAGGTTATAAAGATAGAAAAAATAATAAAGTAAAACAAATTTTCTGCTTTTAACTATCAAGTAGTGTTTGCAGTGAAATACCCCAAGCTGGGGTGAACCTGTGTGAGAAACAAGGTGGGTTTGCTTGTGGAGATGTACACTGGCAAACAAAGAAAAATAAAAGTAAAATTGTTAATTGAATATCAGTCTGATGGTTCCTTAATGGCATAGATGCCTGAAGAAAGCAACCCAATCACTCTATTGCTCAAAATTAATTAAATTAGTGATAACACCAGTCAAAAGTAAATCTGATTTTGTGTGTTATTTCGTATATTTATATTTGCGAATCTAGCACTCAGCTGTTGGAGCGTTGTTACATTTTCATACTCGAGGAAATGCTGTGGTCTGTGGCCTTGTGGATCTGTGATCCGTGCGTGCTCGGTGAGGCCGGGACAGGGTGGGAGCTGTGCCTGAGCGGGAGCCGGGAGCAGCAGTTCTGCAGCCGAGCGCTGGAGGGCTCCGCAGACTGACGGCTGCGGGAGGGATTTTAAAGAAATTGCTGCATTGTACCTGCGCAGGGTTTAATGCTTGCCGGGCCATTTGGCTATTTGCCATAATTGGCTTTCCATTCCCTTGATTGGAATCATAGATAAAAATTTGCTAATCCACTTTCTTTGCTGAAAGTATTAGAAAAGTAATCCATCTTTTAAAAATGCTCGAACAAAATCATGTAGTATAAAGAGTACTTTATGGAATAATGAGATTAATGAGAACTGTAAGGCATATGCAATTTAAAACGTTTTTCTATGGGTTTAAGGGGAAAAATACAATCTGGGCACTATAAAGCCATAAGTACTTCCTTTTTTTATGCACTACCTTTTAAATGTGCATTACATGTTATGCTTTTGTCTACATGATAAAATGTGAGTACATATTTAGGAAGAAGGATCTGCTATTTGTTTGTAAGTTTAAAAATGTTTGAAAATACCTGATTGAAACTTCTTGGCTGTGTTTTTTCCTCCCTCTCCCCTCTTCTGCCCCCAGGGCATCAGAGCACGGATTTTGGAAACCCTTGTAATGCTCATTCTTCTTGCACTGCTTATCCTTGGAATTGTATGGGTGGCTTCAGCACTCATAGACAATGATGCTGCCAGTATGGAGTCTTTATATGGTATGGAATGCAAAAGAATCTTCACACCAGTTTCATTGTAAATACAGAAATGCATGTTTCCAGTTAAATATATTTTGTAGTACATGCTATGTGAGTATTGCACAGGTTGTGAAGATGATGTATTAATTCAGTCAGCACCAAAATTCTGTGACATAAGTAGCCTGTTTGTAATAAGCTAAAGCTGTGCTCAATGTTTTCTTTACAGACCTCTGGGAATTCTACCTCCCGTATTTATATTCCTGTATATCCCTGATGGGATGCTTGTTACTTCTGTGTAAGTATTTTCCTCATTATTCCAAAAGATGAATGATTTTATGGTGGGGGGGGGGGTTGTGTATTGTGTTTAATGTTTTTTTATGGTTAAAGGAAACTTTTTGATTGTGAAAGTTGAGTGGGATTTTTTTCCCTGATAAAACTTAAATTTAGATGTGAATTTGTTAGGTTTGGGTTCTGAAGTTTAAATAAACGGTACCTTACATTTTCAATTTTTGAGGAACTTTACACCTCACCCAAAACAATTCCAGCTTCTAACTTGTTAAAGCAGGTAGTTGAAAAATAGTTGAATTTCTCCATTCTGCAAAGAAAAGCACGATTTTTAAATGAAATGTCTGCAGGAAGTTGGTAGTATGGTGAGAAAATTACTTTTGAACATTTTGTCGTATATTCAGTAAACTACCATTCTTCCTTTTGTAATTGAAAATGTTGCTGTGTAGGCAGGAGTTGGAAGACAGTGCAGTCAGCTTTCATAATCACACAGCTGATCTCTGGCCAGTCTGCAGGTCAGTTACACAATTGCATTTGAAACAAATGCAGTAAAAACCCAACCTTACACCGACTGGTCCTAACCAGAGTTCAGTCATCCGTGTTTAGGGGAATAAGAAACATAACGGAAGGCTCCAAATCCCACTTATAATCTCAGCCCCCTCCTTGAATAATTTCTAGAAAAGTGCTGAGAGGGACAGAATGTCTCCATTTCTAGGCTATTGTGGTTTCATCTCTTCTCCAAGCTTGACAGGTTCAAAGCTTACTTGGGGCTGTCACTGTGGAGAAAGAGTGGGGAATAATAATTTGTAATATCTTGTAAAGAGATCTGTCTATGAAAGAGACCTTGGTCACTCTCCTTAGGTTCTTTGTATGTGCAGATTCTCAAATCCACTTTGGAGTAAGGTGGGAGAATTAAACAATGTGCTTCTCAAAGTCTTGTGCAGACTGTTCCAGAGTGGGATTGACAGATGTGCTGAACACTTTAAGGGGAAGTTGGTTTACAAAACTTCAAATCTGCCCTGCAGTTTGCTTCAGCAGAGCTGAAAACGCAGCCTCTGTTCTGGGGCTGTTGTAAACCAGGTCGCCAAAATTATTGCGACTAAATGCCAGGTTTTGGAAATGTGTAACTTAAACAAGCAAATCACTGAGGTGAAGGCCCTCCTAGCTGTTAGATCTGTGTAGCTGAAAGGGCAGTATACAGCAGTGGGGCACCTGCTGGGGTAGAGCTTCTTTAGACCTTCAGCTGGTTTAACTGCTGAAGCAGTGTTTGAGTAAAGCCTATTGCAGTGGTGATTTGGAGCATCACCTCCTTTTTCTTTTCTCCTTTTCCTGCAGGATTCTTCTGCAGTAAAGGCAGACTAGTTTAAGTTAGTTTTTTGAATACTCTTGTATTTTTCCTGTAATACGTAGTAGCTACAGTGAAACGCTAGTTAATAAAAATAAATGCAATCATCACAATAAAAACTCATCTCCTTTTTTTGGCAACAATGTTTTATTATAATGGAAACTATAAATGTACATCGTCATCCAAATAGTTATAAATTCCTTCATCTCCTACGCATTTCAGTATCTGAAGGCTATTTTCTCTAAACTGTTGTTTTCCACTAATAATTTTCTATTATCACAGTTGAGCCTTTCTACCAAGAAGCATACATGCATCATCCCTGAGAGCCATCACAGGCTAGGATCAGAAAGGGCCTGTTATTTCATAGAAAATAACCTAAAGTCTGGTAGCTGAGCCTACTATCAATGGAAGTTGAAGGATAACTTTCAGAGCAAAGCACCTTCAGGATCTTTTGGCCTTGCACCTATGCTAAAAGATGAAACATGCCCAAGATGTTCTCCAGTGCTGTGGCCAGCCAGTGTTGTTCCATCCAGGATACTGCAGTTGGCAGGTGTCTCTGCACTTTGTCTCGTGATAATGGTCCCTGGGCTGCCTGAACTCCAGAATTGCACCGAGAATTGTTTGGGAAAGTGTTAACTGGCCCAGGGCAAATCATGTTCTAATAGTGCTAACAATTTACTGGTGTAGGCAATCCAATCTTAAAGCCCAGGAATGTATCCTGGCGCTGCTGAATTTACTAGTGAAGACATAGCCACATGCTTTGAATAAATAATTAATTAGTTGAGCAAGTTTAAGATCTCTGATTATAAGGTGTTCCTTGTTGACAAAAAAAAAAATCACAGTTAAGCTCTTGGAGGGGAAAGATGCTTGTCTTGTTCAAAATTTGTGTGATTGCAATGTGCTTAAAAGTTCATACCGGAGCTTTAAGCTCTTGCAGTTCTTTTCAAAACCAAAAAATGGTTATATATGGACTAGCACACTGAGCATCCAAATGAAAAACTGGTCTTTGACTTACAAATGACTGTTTTGCATGCTCTTTCTTCCTCTGCAGTGTGCACGCCAGTGGGGCTCTCACGGATGTTTACAGTAATGGGTCAGCTGCTGGTGAAGCCAACAGTAAGTGCTACACAATTCTGTCCTCCTGTGCTACCTCTGAGAAGGTAGAATGGTATTTGGGTACTTTCTTCTAGAATGCTTGCACTTCTACAGAACTCTCCAGTTCGTCAGAGTTTCTGTAACCATTATTTATGTACTTGTTTCACATTTTTCATGTAGCACAAAAGTCTGGTTTTTTCCAAAGTTTTTCTTATAATAATACAGACTTCCTCTGATTTTTCAATTTATGTCAATGCTACTAGTGTTATTTATTGCCAGTATTTCCTGCTGTGTTTTACCCGTGCCTGAAAAGTGTGGGCATATTCTGAGCGCAGGAGCAAAGAATACAAGAGCAAACGAAGTCTGGATGACAAGAAGGGTACCTGGGGGTACATGTAGATGGGTGAAATGTGATTAGTTGTCATCATTAAGAGCTTATTATATATAGATACTCTTTGTTTCGTGTTCTGAATGCTGTGAGGGAAGGGAGAAGTTTGTACCACGTACAAGTGCTCTAGTGGCGTGGGTGTCACATGTCCTAGTTTGTGTTTACTGATAGTTGGGTGCAATTAGGTCTTTCATTCCTTTTCATTAGTCATTTCAACCCTGGAAATACAAAGAAAATATGTACTCCTTTTCTTATCTGTCAGCTGTAGTCTCAAAGCACCTGATAGCTGAGGGAGACAGACTTAATTTATTTGGTTTTAGCTTCCAATAGCAATTTATATTTGCATGAAATACTGGCTTATGTGAAAAGTTGCTTTTTAATATAATTTTTCAAAATCTGTAGTTATTTTTGTTTAAATTGAGTGTGAAGGTTGATATGATTTTAATGTGGGTCAAACATACTGTTCTGTCTCTTCAGCTTGGAACTGAACATAAAAGCCTTAACTTGAAAAAAAACTTAACAGTAACTTTGCTTACAGTAAAGATACAGCTGTGTAACAGAATGGAATAATCTTCTGTGAAGTTCTTATTTGTGTCAATGTTGTAGACTGTATATTTAAAGTACGGCTTGCTGGAGCAAAGTGAACCTGATTATGTAAGTGCAGTCAGGAAAACAAGTGTCTCTGATACTCAGTTCATGTTTCTGTTTCCAAATACAGATCCTGGAAGACCTGGATGAGCAGATGTATATCATCACTTTAGAGGAAGAAGCAATTCAGAGGAAGCTTAATGGTATGTATGTTATACCTGTAATGATAGTGCTTCAGATTAAGTATTTAGAGTAGAGTGGTTCTGGTCAGGAGTATTGGTCTCACTGTTGTGCAGCCTCCTCTCTCCAAACAGAAAATTTCAACATCTTAGCCTGTAATAAATGTTAAAGATGTACGTTTCCTCGCTGGGTTTTCCAAGATTGGCTCTTGTGTGTGTGTGATTTGCTTTGGTTTTGTTTTTAAATTGTTCATCAGCTCTCTAATGTGGGAACGTTCTGAGCCTGAGAGAGCAATTGAGTAGTTGTCCAGACCCACCACCCTTACTGCAAAATAGCTTGGATTGGTAAATGGCTATTTCAGCCTTGGTTGAAGGTCAGTGAACAATTAGCATGAGGCTTGACTTCCTGCAATGTAAGTTTTGTTTTTAATTTGGAGGATTTTTTGTGTTTCAGTTGATTGTTATTTAAAATCTTAGGTAGTAATCCATTAAAAATCAGAGCACTCTTTTATATTCTAGGAGTTGTTTGGTGAATTTAATAATTAAAAAATTCTATTAATAAGTAATGAAAATTAATAATTACAAAAATGTTTTTAGACTTAAGGTATTTAATCTTACAATTTTGCATTTCTTGATAAGGTGTTTTTGTTATAGAGTATTTAAAAAACAGTATCAAGCTTCAGCTTAGAATAGAAAGGAGTGTTGCAACATGGCAGGCACCAATTATAGAAAATGTATTGGTTCTATAAACCTGGAAAGCATGTTGTACAAATCTCCTGACTTGCTTTTAGCTGCATGGATAAGCCATCCATCCACAATTTGTGCAATTACTGCAGTTTCGAAAACCAAGGAATATTCATGTCATGACACGTCCATTGATGTACTGTCTTACGACTTATTTTAGCGTTAATTTTTTGAATTTCATGCTTTTTCTCTCCTACTTTTCAGTCTTCTGTCATATTTCTCAATCTTTCCTTCTCTGAGGTCTCTTTAAGTCTCCTTTCGGAGCTGCTTGGTGAAGGGAAGTACCTTTGACAGTGGAGATCATGATGGTCATCTTTATTCCAGTGTTGAAAATTTGTGGAGGAGTAGTGACTTCTTTGTGCCATCATTTCAGTTTAAAAGTAACATTCACCTTTTCAGTGTTGAAGGCTCTGGTGTTTCTAGTGACACACGTATGTATGTGCATTCACACACAGGCACACAAAAAGGTGCATGCAGTGAGTGTCTTTGAAGCTGTGATGGGGTAATTATAATCATTCTGTGTGTTTGATGTTAGCTGGGAACTGTAAAATATTTGTTACTGAATATTTTATGTTGTCATGGTGATTCTACTTGTGTACAACATAGAGAAATGACCCGATAGTTATTCAGGAATCTATTGGAAGCAGTGCAGAGAGGGGTCTGCTACTCAGATGGGGAATGTGATTATTTAGGTGGTGCTTGGCTGCCCTTTTTCTTGCAGAAATCTCTCAACAGTTGTTTATGTTACAATTTAATATCACTTGTGGGGTGGACCTAGGCTGTTTGTAAGTGTCTACTAACTGGATATGGATTTAGGATGTGTGCAGGGGGCTCCCCTAACCACCAGCCAAGAGACTAGATTCTCTTTCAGCACATGGCTTGGTATGAAAAGTGGAACTGCAGCCCACCCATGTTCCATGGACCGCTCACCAGGCTGCTCTTTAGCATTGGAAGACATGGGGCTTAAATGTCCTGCGACAGGAGAGGAACTGAATTCCCTCTGTTTCCAGTGCTGAGGGAACGGCATTGACACCCCCATCTAAAGGAATGCTTGAAAACCCCTAGTTTGGTGTACAGAGAAAATCAATGGACTTAAGCTGAAAAGTAAATGAAAATCTCAACTTGCAGGTTTGCAGGAAGGTGCTCTGAAATACGTATTTCATTTGTATGTGTAACTGAAGCGTTGAATTTTTATTAAAACGAAGAGGACCAGAGCAGAGGCTTAAGTGATACTTGATGATTGTAAAGCTTTTCATATTTGAAAATAAGTCTATCTGTGAAACTGTAGATCTTCTTTGTGGGAACTAATTTTCTTCCTCCTCAGATGTCTACAGTGTCTAACTGAAAATCGGAGGAGGAGGGAGGGGAAAGTTTGATTGTGTTATCTACCCTAGTATTTTTATCTATTGAAGAGATACTGGGCTTTGGGAAAATGTTTGTTTCCAGTGTATTATATTTCAGTACCCACATCACTCTTACAGTCGAAGAATAAAGCTGGGACTTTTTTATATTAAAAGAAAAAAGTTGCCTTCAGCTATTAGTTTTCCTGAATCCAAAGGGATGGGTGGGGTAGGATCAAAAATACTTACTTGATCAAAGTTATTGGCTCTGAAGGTATCCTTACCTATGTAAGAAAGATGAAAGGTGTTGTTTTTATTGCACACTAGTAACAGTGTAATTTTGAACTAATTGGTGGTGAACTGCCAATCACCTTGGGGGAATGCAAATAGATACTCTTACAATTTCCTTTGAGGTACTGAAATCTTATGTCGGGCCTGAAGAAAAACAGAATAATACCGTTAAATTGACCTTAAATGAGCTGCTTTGTGGCTTTCTTGGAGAATCCCTTCTAACTTTTCATTGCTAGTCCAAACAAGTCTCGTCTACCAATTTGATTTATTGGCTAGACAGCGCTGACATTGAACTTTGTGCATGTTTGAAATAAAGCTAATGTTAGAGAGCTTTTAAGAATTTAGCTGCATCCTTTTCAAATACTCTTTTGACTGATCTGAAACTTTGCCTCTCTCATAAAATATCCTTTTGTATAGCAACTTGTTGTTTGCAACTATTTTTAAGGAGGAACTACAACAGCACTTAGATATGATTCAGAATTTCTACTGACCTGTCTCTTAGGGACCTACTGTGATGATGCTGATTTGTTGGATAGACTCCCAAGAATTCAGTGTTTTGAGCTCTGGATTTTTATATTGAGGGAAGAAAACAGCATATATATATTGAACTGTGCTTTTCCTCAGAGACCGCTAAATCAGTTACTGAGAAGAAGAAAATGTCAGATGCTGACTTGAGTTTTCCTTCTTGTTCAACTGCTTCCATGAAAGTTCTTTTCCCACTGAGCTCTATAGCTATCCTTTTTCCCACCTCACAGTAATTAGTCATTCCATAAAACAGATGTTTTAGGCTTTTTGGTGGGAAATGCATCATCACAAAAGCTTATTTTTATAGTGATAATTATCTTGGGGTTTTTTTTAAGACTTTTTCTGAAAACCTGTGTATTATGATTAATTTTTTTAAAAACACGGAGAAATTAAATTGACATTTGTATTCCAGGCACTTCAAGTGGTAAGATGTTGTAATGGAACAGTGTCTGTAGGTCTTACTGGATAGTCCTGAGATTAGAGATATTTATATATTTGAGGCCCTGTAAATATTACCCCATACTCATTATGTCACTGATATCCATGTAAATGTTTAGACGTAGCACAGAAGTTACGAGTAATATGCAAAAATGTGTGTGAAAGAAACATTCAGTTAATTCGATCAAACATTTAAAATTTTAAACCGTGGGATATTTCACTGATGATTTGACTGCATTGAACAAATCAGTATTTAATAGTCTGCTATGAAAAGAGTCACCCTTATTCTTGTATTGAGATTACTGGATGGATGAGCAGACAACAGAAAATAAGGAAATAATGAGACTGGACTACAAAGTAGTTTTGCTGTGCCAGCAGCCTAAGTGCTGTTTAGATTTTGTAGGCAAGTGATCAAGATATGAGACAAAAGCCTGGACAAGAATATTAATCTCATATAAATGTATTAGAGAGTGTTTAAAAAAAGTACATGGAGCATGGTGCTCTTACAGGTTAGCCCACAGCCAAAGGTGTGGCCGAGGGTAGGGAATGGCCAACAGGTGAAGGATGTGACTGTAAATCAGCAGTAACAGAGAGGACTTTGGGTTTAAGACCTTGAACTGTCCCTACCACAGTGTGTTATTGCAGAGTGAAATTGGCCTGGAATAGACAGGGAAACTATGAGCCCTTAACTTATTTTCATGTGAGACTGCCCCACTTTCATCCCTTTTATTTCTGAACAAAGCTGGGTGGAGAGTGTTTTTAACTTATCCCAGGCAGAATATTTCCAGGTTGTGATTGCAGAGAGTGAAAGCTAAAGCAGAAATAATGGGATGGGAACTGAAACAGCAGATCTGTAGTCAGCATTGCAGAGCTGTGTCAGTGCCTGATCACTGTGTAGGGTTTGTAGAGGAACTGGCATCAAGGAGGGAAACCACAGTATGCCTGCACTGGGCAAGAGGAGTGGTTGGAAGAGAATGTAAGGTTGAAGAGAAAAAGGGTGGAGAGAGAAAATGGGCTGGGTTTCCTCAAGGCTGTGTAGGGATAGGAAGAAAAGTTGCTGAGCAACTTTTAGACAGAAAATTAGTAGGAAGAAAGGAATTAATATTGCGGTTGTCAGGGTTCAGCTGATGTAGAGGAGGAAGTATGAGGAGTTGCACAACAATGACACGGGTATGTTGTAAACTGGAAAGGAAAGTGGAAGAGGATAGTCTTGTGGGTAGTTGTGGGAATATCTGATTGTAGCGTGGAGGGACGGAGCAGGCAAACTGATATGAGCAGGAGATCCATCAGCAAGCAGGTCAGCAGAATGGAAACTGAGCTTTCTGAGGAAAGGGAAGGAAGGAGGGGCAGAAACTGAATCTGGAGCTCTGGCCAGTTTGGAGGCAAAGGTCCACTTTGCCTTTGAGTTGCTAAATAATAATGCTAATGAAGGGCATCCAGGGATTCTTTACATCTTGGTGCAAGAATTATATAGGGATACAAGAATGAGGCATTTGAGACATCCTGTCTGTCACACTTTGGTCGTTGGACTTGTGTTAAGACATCAGCAGAACAGGCTGGGATCACAGGAGATGACACTGAAACCTCTGTGCTGAGCTCTTCTGGTTAGATGCTTCTGTTTTTTTAAAGTAGTTGAAGAGTCTCAAAGAAACACCTGCAGTTTAAAGTCACAAGTGCTAATGTGATGCTTCCTAAATCTGAGTTGTCACTGTGTCCCTTACCGTACTGCAGTCAGTCACATCCAAAGAAAGTCATGTCTTTTGTTTTAAAAGGTGTATCTTCCACGGTGGAATACCAGACGGTAGAGTTGGAACGTGAGCTTGAAAAAGTGAAAAGCAAGAAAACAAATCTAGGTAATGGACTTCCTAGTGTTTCATGTAGATTGTAGTTTACTAAATAACCTTAAAGGTGCTGTGTTTCGTTTGGAGCAGTTGCTTGATTGATTCCAGTTTGTTCTTAACCAAATTTGTGCATTTGCAAATACATTACATGGAATCATTGCACCCCTCCAACAAAAAAATTCAAGTAGGGAGTCAGATTTGGATCTTATTTTTAACATTATTTTAGACAAATTGTAACACTTGACTTCTTTGCATGGAGCTTTTCATGTATGATATGCTTATGAATATTTGGTCATTGCTTTCCTTTTTGTGTTTGAATTATTTCTATAAAATTCAAATTGTGGTTTTTGTTTTTTTTTTTTCCCCCTAAAAACATCATCTGCTGATGATGTCCGGTGAAGTTAGTTTTGTCTTTCTTACCTTACAAGAGGAAAATACTACTTAAATATCTGAAATTCGGTTCTGTCCCTTTAGGTCATGCTAAAATATACTTGTAAACAATGTATTTGTAAACTCAGCAGATTTTAAACTTTGTGAAACTGCTGTGTGCTAGGGGAAGAAAAAAGTTATGGTGAAACATGCCTCTAAGAAAGATCTGCTTGTCTCTGTTTCCCCAGCCTTTCTCTAGAGAGGTTTCATATTTTTGCCATTGCTTTGTACTGTGTGAATGTTCTTATGAGCTGGTTGATGTTTGTTTCAGATCAGGTTACTGTTGTTACTTATATTTCTAATGAGCTTATAGATAGCTGAATGATTCTTGCTTGTTTTATTCTAAGGTGTTCTATGATATTAAGCTTCTGTTTTTCTCTTCTGAACAGAACGGAGGAAAAAAGCTTCTGCTTGGGAAAGGAATTTAGTCTATCCAGCTGTCATGATATTGCTACTGACTGAGACAGTAAGAATTTTCTTTTTTCCCCCAACAAAAAGTATGAAGAGTTCTTTGGTCATTTGAGGGAATAGTTTTAAATTTTTTGAGGGATGTGTATTTAAGTAACAATCTTCATATTGTTTTCTTGACCATTTAAAAAAAAAATTGACGTAGAGTCTGGTGAGCATAAATGAGTAGATTTAAAAAATGTGGAATACTTTTCAATAAAAAGACTGTTTCTACTTTTTTATAGTCTATTTCAGTTCTCTTAGTCGCTCTCAACATTCTTTACCTGTTGGTTGACGAGACTGCAATGCCAAAGGGATCAGGGGTAAAGTAAACTTCTCTTATGATTTTTATAACTTTAGTAAAGCTTTTGGGGCCTTGCAGAAGTGCAAGTGTGAAATTTTGCTTTAATAACATTGAAACTAATGAGCCTTGACCTTGACTTTGCTTCCATGTTTAATTCCTGTGCCCACACAAACATTTATTACATGTCATGTTGCAGTGAGTTCTTACTAAAGTAGTGCAGAAGCTTTATGCAGATGTGGTGATGCAGTAAAGCAGATCAGTAATCTGGAGTTTGCAGTTCTGTTTTAGCAATACATTTCACTGCCGTTTGAAAGCTGCTGATGCCATTGCATGGGGTGGGGGGACTTGGAGGGTAGGACATCAGAACGCCCCTGAAACACTGGATTGAGAGAAGGCTGTATTTCATGTAAGATGTTACATGTTTTGTTCTTGGTAGAAGTTAACTTTACGAACTGTTGGATGTATCTTATTTAATTATGCAAAGTATCTTTTTCTTTGTAGGGGCCTGGAATAGGAAATGCGTCCTTATCCACCTTTGGCTTTGTGGGAGCAGCACTTGAAATCATTTTGATTTTGTATCCTTTCTGTAAGAATTCTGTCTGTTAACAAGTATTCTGTCCAGTTTTCTGGGACACTGGTAATACACTAAGGCCCTTGCCTGGAAAGAAGAAAGGGATAGGTCAGTCTTTCTCAAACACTTGAAGTGTTTTTGTTTCTTTTTTCTTTAGTTCTTAAGACTTTTAGGAGACTGCTGAGAACTTGAGTGAAACTTGCATTCCTTGGAGGTTCCTTTTTCCTTGATTCTCACAGCTATCTTATGGTATCTTCTGTCGTCGGCTTCTACAGTCTTCGTTTTTTTGAGAATTTCACTCCCAGGAAGGATGACACAACTATGACAAAGGTAAGGTGCAGTCTGGGATGGGGTGGCCCCCTCCTGTCTTTCTTGCCACCCAAGACAAACTGACTCGTTTAGTAATTGCCTTGAATGGCTCATTTGCAGTGATCAGTATTTGTTTGTAAGCTGCGTAAACACAAACTGGAAGATTTTCAAAATGCTGAATGAGTGGGAAAAAGGATGTGCTCTGTTTAGTTTGGATGGCATCCATTCACTTGTGAAAAGCCAGGAATGGCAGAGCTTGTTAACTGGCTATAGAAAAGCAAGTGAAAGAACTTCCTTCAAAGGAAACTTATTGCTAATGAGTAACTTTGATTGTGTTAACTGTACTTCAGGGAGCTTGTTTGAGATCTGAACAACGTGGTTGCTAGAAGTAATACAGACAAAGTAATTCAAATTTGAATAATGAAACTAAGACTGAGGAGGGCTATTCAGCAACATTTGCAATCTGAAGCTAATTTGACTTTCTACAATTTAGCACTGGCTTTAGAATAACCAATGCTGTTACCTAATTCAGAGGAACATGCCTAGGTTTTTGGCAAAATATTCCCACAGCTGACAAGGGGAAGTGATCAGTAACCAAGGAAGAGATATTGAATTTAGTTATTTTTTCAGTATGTTTCATTGTTTCTGATTTTTTTTTTTTTGTTTAAGTGATGGATGAAGATATTTTTACTACAAATTGTTGGAAGTGAGAGAGTGGGTATGCACACAGAATGATTAGAGTAATAAGTAGAGAGTTGGAATGTTCTTAATATTTCCCATTGATTGTTTACAGTACACCAGGAATAGTGTAGAAATAAGTAGTGAATGTACAAATGTCTACCTACTTTCAAGTTTTCTTTTTTTTTCTTTTGGCTTCTGATAGAACTAGACCTGAAGAAAGTGATCCCATGTGAAAGAAAGTTTCAATTGCTCTTTTTAAAGGCTTTAGAAGAGCAAGACGAAAATCTAACAGCTGTGAATTTTTTTGTACTATTTAAAGTAGACAACAGGCATTGAATTGAAAGGAAGCTCTTTGTTGTAATTTTTTAAATAATGCTAATCCTGCAAGCAGTTACATCCAAGGCTTAAGCTGATGTATCAGTCATCTATTCTAAGCCCATGGAATTGTTCTTTTATAAAACATTCACAGGAAGTAAGCAAACAGTTGATGCTTTGCAGCATGATAGTTTTGAATTATTTTGAATCTGAGCATACATAACACTTTGATTTAAAGCACATGAATACATATTTGATTTTTTTCTTGGATTATCTTTGTCTTGTTTAATACCATGCAGAGAGGAGTGACAGAAGTCAGCAAGACTGACAATATGTTACTGTAAATTGCTTTAGGTTCAATTTGAAGAATGTGCCTTTTAAGAATTCTTCTTTTTCATCTTGACCACTGTTTTTCTTCGTTCCCTTCAGCAGTCCCGTTTATCATTTAAATGCTGTTTGTCATTTTCAAACAGATAATTGGAAACTGTGTCTCAATCTTGGTGCTGAGCTCTGCTTTGCCAGTGATGTCAAGGACACTGGGTAAGTGAAATGGAAGTAACATCATAGTAAAAGATGTTTAATTGAATTTTTAAAAATACAAGAAGAAAGATGAACCTGTAGCTGTATTTTCCATAGTATGTATTTAATTTGCTGTCACTATCAGTGGACAGAGCATGTATCCATGGCCTTCATTTCTACATGAGCATGAACTGTTGGACGTACATGAACTGCAGAGCACACTTTCTAAAAAGACAAAGATGCTGAGCATTTTTCAGAGAATGTATTATTTTAGGAAGGTCAGATTTGAAACTTCTTAAAACAGGAGATTGTGACATGAAAAGATAGGCAAACTGATTGTCCAGAGCAGTATGAAATAGTTTCTTGTTCACTGTGAAATTAATGCTTAGTTCCTGTGAAAAATTTTGGATTCGGTGTCTGAAATTTGAGGTAACACTAAGTGCAAAAGTTAATGACTCTTCATTTATTAAATTTTTTAATCATCAGTGATACCAGGCTACTTTCATTTTCCCTACAATAATATGTTTGTATTTTTTGTTACTTCATTTTTCAAATTTAACAGTTTGGAGTCTACGATAGCACAACTGAAGAACTTCTGATTTTATTGCTGTGGACTGGTAGCAATTGAAGTAGTTAAGCTGTTTTAACCAGTTGGAAAGTCATGTTGTATCTTCACTTTAATTAGGTAATCTTCAGCATGAATTCTTGAAGTTAAATTGCAAGGCTATTACATGTTTAAGTAGTGCAGAATCCTTGTAGCTAATGTGAATTTCATTGGGAACATTAAACAGAACAAAACAAATCTTCACCTCAGGCTGTACAAGTCTTAAGTACAAGCTTAGAAGTTTGAGCTCAGGCCCAAAGACCAGCAGTGTGTGCTCAGTATTCTATAGCTGGTTTTCTTTTCAGTGAGAATTGAATCAAGAGTAGTTCATGTTTTGCAGTAAATTACACTGTATATTCTCATGCTGTGTATATCTACAGATGAGGAATTTTGATAGACTATAGATAATTTCTATAGCAAATGAAAAACTCTCTGTAATTCATTTTGGAGTGTTCAATCTTAAAATACGCATTCTAGAATCACTTAAAATCTGTAATAAAACTTCATGAAAATGCAAAGGAGTAATTCACATATTTAAAGCAGTGCAGTTTTAAAATATAACCAGTATGATAAAGGTCTAAGAAGTAAAATGGTTCTAGCATGTGGAGCCAGATGTTACATTGAAAAATCACTGTTTTAGAACAGAATTGTAACATAAGTTTGTGTCCACTAAGTTACTGCATTCAAGACTTGTTTAAAAGAAAATAAAATTAATTGTTAATGATCCATGAGATTAACAGCTGATAATAACCAGATTCTGTGGCAGTAAGTGTACACGCTGGGCCCATTGTTGTCTCATAGGAAACAGATTAATGGTAAAACTCACTTAAAAACCAGACTAACAAGTGAAATTCCTGAATAGTTTGCCATAGAGATAAATAAAAGAAGAAAAAAGATGGAACAATTAACACACAGCTAACAAATGCACAGTCACAGCTGTCCAAACAGGATTAATAGAGTGTATTAGAGTACAGTGAGTCATGTGGTGCTTTGCAGAAATATCAGTGTGTGTTGCACTACATGCCACTGCCCTGTGGCACTGAATAGATGAAAAGAAATAAATACGTTAAGCAGATTCATAGTCTTTTCACTTTATTAAAAAAGCGAGTTTCTAGACTATACAGAAAAGACTGGACTTTATCCTTATGGGAAAGGTGAAAAAGCAAAAGTTATCTAATACATGTACTGCCTTTCTCAACTTTTAAAAATGGAATTGGAGTTTCTTAGATGTTTCATAGCATTCCAATTAGATATGTAGGTGGTGGATATGTCTAACCTGTCATTCTTCTAGAACTCCAGGAAAGTTTTTAACTAAAATAAGTTATTTTACTTAAATGAGTTAATTAATATTTCTGCAGAACTTTTCAGCCTTTTAGCAGCCCTTCAAAAATGTTTCCCACCAGCACCATATTGCTAATCACAGAGAAACAAATTGGGAACAAGGCACTTAATAGTTAGGAATACAAAAACAAAGAATTGCAGAGGAAATTGAACTTTCTAGTATACGGAAGTTTTCCTAGAATTCTAGACTTGAGTATTATGCGCAAGTAAATGGGGATTTTAGATTTATTCGTGTGTGCTGTCTAAAACCTACTATTTGTTTTTAACCTGAAGAATTCTTTAATAGTTTGTTTGGTAAAATTTCATCAGCTTTTGCATGTATATATTTGTGCCACAAGATAAGCAAGTTTCTGTTCAATTACTGAAGAGTTACTAAAATTCTTATTTTTTTTCTCTGTGGGCTGAGTAGCTACTGCTTCTGTAAGAAAGTCATCAAAACCTTTTTAACCTTTTTCTCCCACGAGTTTACAGGCTGTTACTGTGTCAGGTCTTTTCTGATGAGCAGTGACTTCTGTTTGTAAGAAGAAATTGAATGTAATTTATGGACAATAATTTTCCCACCTACTGTAAAAGAAGTGTCAGGGTTCATGCCTGTTTGTCCTTGTAACACTGCTCCATGGCTCACTGTTCTTCTGGACCTCTATGTGTCAAGGAATGTTATTCCTTTTCCAGAGAATTCCAGTACTCTGCTTGTTTTGTTCCTTTTCCTTTAAAGTTCTGGAAGCCTGTACGTTCAAACCTGACTTTCTTAATTTTCACGTGGCTCCACAGTCTGACTAAAACACTTCTGCTTTGGAATTGTTAAGGACACTGTTTGCCTTCAAATGGGAAAGCAGCTCTGTGTTTATCCTTCATCTCTTTTTACCAGTTAATTCAGACAGCCAGTTTCTTCTTTTTTTGCTAAGACCTTCTGTGCTTTCTTAGTATTTCTCCCTGCCTCTTTTGCTATTTTGATCAGTGATTGTTTTGTTTCATCCTTTGAAACTTCTTTTCATTTCAGTGTGTTTTCCTTAGATGACAAATTCAATTCCCATGTTCCCAATTCCCAGATGCTGAGTATAATAAGCATGTGTATCTTTTAACATTGTGGTAGCTGCCTTGCAAGTCTTGGGTATCCAGGTACAGTGAGATTCCTAAGTGTCAGGTTTACCCTTGGAAGAAGTGTAACAGTTAATTCTGTCTCTTCATTTATTATCGTTTTGAAGTCAGTTTTTAAAAGCCCCAAAACACTTTCAAAATAAGATGATAGAAAATTAGGAGCTTTCAGGAGCTTCAGAGCCAGGGCTGCTTTGTGATTGTCTCGTTTGCTGCTGCCATTTTAGTTCTGGGACAGGGTCAGCCTCCTTCTTTTGCACTGTTGTGAGGGCACACTTCACTCTGACGTCATCTGTGCCAGAGGTTTTTGGGAACACAACAGCTTTGGAATCCTAGACAGTGGTCATGTGGCTGTTATCTCAATGTTCTGCCATGTATTCAGTGCAGTGCTCCATGACACCTGACAAAGGAACAACCTGTGGTTCTTCCTCTTCTGCCTTCTGGGATGGGCTTTACACCTTGTGGATGTTTCCATGTTTCAGAAAAATGTTGTTCCCTTAATTAGTGATTGACAGGCCTTTGATCAGCGCAAAGCCAAGTGTCAGGGTTGGAGGTGCACTGTGAAGATGGCCTGTCAGCACCATCTTTCAGCCTAATTCTTTTCCTTCTGTGCAAATGCTCCATGGCTGTAGTGGTGGGTATACCCAGGAGAAAAACTGCAGTTGAAAAGATGTCTTTAAACTTTGGTTTCAAAAGCAGTGCTCTGGAAGAACACTTAAAAGGCTTAGTGTTTACCATAAGATATTGTGACTCTCATAGGCTGTTTGCTACCTGTATTTTTTTTAAAAAAAGAAGCTTGTGGTGCATTTCATTCTTTTCTGGAATCATTAAGGATTTAATCGAAACTGAGGTTTCAAGCAGTTTCCATACTAAAGCTGATTTTTTCCTAGTTACACTTACTGAAATTATAAAAAGAGTTCTTATCTAGAATAGACAGTTCATTTCAACTCTCATTATTCAAGCATTTTTCTATGAAATTTAAAAGCATTTTGATAAAGGTGTCTTACAGTTTTATAGTGACCAACAAAGTAGAACATGACCTCACGAACATTGTCTTGTGTGTTTAACCATGTGTCTTCTGGTGTGTTGTCTGTAAGAATTTTGTATCCAAAGGTAAGTGTAATAGAATGAAATTTTTGTGTTTCCTAAAAAATTGTTAATGAATATTTTTATCTAAATCTTGCATGGAATTTAACAGGAATCACCAGATTCGATCTGCTTGGAGACTTCGGAAGGTTCAACTGGCTGGGGAACTTCTATATTGTGTTATCTTACAACTTGCTCTTTGCTATCATGACAACGTTGTGTCTGGTCAGAAAGTTCACTTCTGCTGTGCGGGAAGAGCTCCTGAAGGCTTTAGGTAACACAGCCCTGAAAATTCACTGTGTGCTTGAACATTCCCTTTCTCCACCATTCATACCTTGATGTAATACTGGTAAAGCTGTGTCACAGCTCACAAAAATACTTTTTTTTTGGTGGAAATTTCTCTAAGTTAAGGTATGAGGATGAGTAACATTGTGGGTTTTTTTTGAAGAGTCCAGAGCTGAGGTACAATGTTGACTTTAATGATATGCCTGTGGTAGTTACTGATCTGCAGTTGGATTTTCAGTCTTTGGAGAGCACAAACATTCTCATTGCTGTGAGCAATTATTCCAAATTTAAACTTCAGCCTGTGTATGGGTTGGCTTTTTTCTTTTTTGTTTAACGCAACTTATGAGTTCCCTAAAAATAGTTGCAGACATCTTAACTGCTTTTTTGTCATGCCTTTTTTTTTTTTGAGCATCTATTCAGAAAATCTTTGTACAGAATGTACGTAACTTTAGTAACTGGTTGCGTAAAATCTGTACCTGATATAATCAAAAATTTGATCAAATTTTACATTGATATTTCTTGACGATAGAAGAAAGGATTGAAACACATTTGATACTAAGAGGATAAAATGAATTTTTAAATTTTTTTTATTGTTGTTGCCTGATCTTTACTAATTAACGAAGCTCCAATCTCTTTAGACCCCAGAGTAGTATTTGCTTAAATTGAGAGGACTAATGCTGAAACTTTAGTGTTTCTTTGTTGCTGAGGATTCAGCTTGCAGCATCTACAAGTTACTCATGTTAGTTTTCACTGCTTTCAGAGTTGTGATGCTGAAACAAAATCCAAGCACTTCCCAGAGTGCACCTCTGCTGATGGTAAATTAGGTTAAAGTTATTGTAAAATAATTAGAAATGTAGTGTTGGATAAAGAATTACATATATTGAAGGCAGATTAACAAATTTAAAAACGCAGGCATAGTAGGGTGATGGTCCAGTGATGGTCACTGGATTTGACACAAGCAGGGAGTTACAAACCCTGAAACTTGCAGGTTCCTGACACAAACTGGGTTTGTTTTCAGTGCTGTACATAACAAATGGTGTCTGTTAAAAACTGTCGTGTGTAATTCAAAGAATGAGAACCAAAATTGCCCTATGACCAAGAAATTCACATATTAAGACTACAAATAAGACAGTATTAAGGAGATTTTGTTTTTTTGGTAGTGCAGGAATTTTGGAATTCCAGTTCCAACAATGCAAAAAATTTTACTTTGTACATCATGGCACTTTAGTAAAACATTCAGTGTAGTCTACACTAAATGAATAAGAAACTCCTCCCAGTTTTGATCCTTAATTTTAGAGACTTGATAGGAGATGTCAGAGAGAAACTGTAGCAAGCAAGGAAGGACTGACATCATTCCTCTTTTAAATAAAATATGATTAAATTTGCTG